>JACVVK020000167.1:550000-737500 GCA_018292915.2 Batillaria attramentaria
CGCTGGGAAATTTCGTGCAAATCGCTTTGTAAGGAGTTTTTTACAATTAGAAGGGGTTATATAACGCGCCTAGGTTCGGCGGGCAGGTACTCATTATTTTATTCTGGATCTTCTTAAGTTTTAAAATAGTAATAAGGTGATTCACGTTCTGATTTTTGATTGGTCCTTTTATATTAGTGGTTCAGAATGTGCTAGAATGCTGTGACTGTATATAAGACCCTGAGATTTGTGTGTGTGTGTGTGTGTGTGTGTGTGTGTGTGTGTGTGTGTGTGTGCACGAGAGAAGCTTGTATGAGCGAAGCTTGAGAGTGCAGTGTAACACCATGAAGTGCTGTAATAAACTCCACACGGTTATAACATTTCTACGCGCTCACGTGTCTTCTGTGAGTGAAAGAGACAACACGCAGTCTATAAGAACTCGCTACGTGAGGAGTGTTCGCCTGCGTGTCATCGTATTCCCTCGATAAGACGACGGGCTCTTCAACCATTTCTCCACACGTAACACCCCCCCTCTGCTCTGGAAATGTTCAGCCCACACAATTTGAAAATAAATGCAATTCTAAATTCGGAGACTTATATTGCTGAGCTGACCCTTCGCACCACGTTATTGTAATGTGTTCATGTCCAGTGTGAGAGAGAATGCGTGTGGTTCACGTGAGCGTGCGTGTTGGGTTAAGCTCGCGGCGCTTTGATCCAGTTATTATTGGGTAAAGCGCATCCAGACTACTCACTTATTATTATTATTATCATTATTATTATAAGGCCCATCTTCTGTCATGTAACTAATAAGTTCCTAAATTATATGTAATTACTTGAGCTGCTTTCCGTTACAGACTTTCTGGGGGAGAAAAACAGACTATTTTAAATTTTTATTGCAGCACAATGAAGAACGCACTGCAAAGAAACTTTACTTTCCCAAAACTTTGGATACGCCTGACTCTGGACTGCCAGCATGAGTGATCCTGGCTCAGTAGCGTTTGAGAATGGATCCGCTGCAGATTCAACGCAAGCCGACGATTCCAAAGACAGGAGTGACTTAGCCTTCACAGGACACGGTCCGCCAACTCAGAATGAAGCAACCGTCAATTTTTGTCCTTCGAATGGCATCAGCAGTGATGAAGTCACCACCGTTCAAGAAATGTCTGAGGAAGGAGCTGTCATGCGCGTCGTTAGAGGCTCAGGTATATATAGAGGCCAGAGACAGGTCGTTATTTTGCAATGTCCACCACATGAACATGATATCAAACAGCAGCACAAATTCTTGTTTTCTTGATATTGATATTGCGATATATTGGTCCGTTACGCATAAGACGTGTTCACGTAGGTTTGTGAGAGAAATGAACTGAGATTTATGTCATCTAGTTTGGTAAAGGCTTCTCTCTATAACTTTCTGCATGGAGTTACAATGCACGACCATCATTTGCGTTCGGAGATTCGGGGCAATGTTATGTCTGTAAACCAAAAGCTATACTTGAAAGAAAGGGGGCCAGGTATACATGTATCTGTGTGTGACCTTTCAAACCTTTGAGTGTGCACATGTATGTGTTAGAAAATGTTACGCCATTTTTTTGTTGTTGTCAAAGAAAGCTGAAGACAGCACTATCTTTATGACTGAAATCAACTAAAACATTGGGTTATGCATGACGATCTAGGATTTTAAATAAACTGTTATGTGTCCCAGGCCAGCTTAACATGGAAGGGAATGAGTTTCACGTGGGGAACCAGGTCAACGTCACACATGCGCACGGAGAACTCCACCAGCACGTGGGGACTATGGTGAAGAAACAAATTATACAAACAAACAATTTCACATGCAGTGACGACATACCAGGATATGACCAGATTAAAGGTAAGGTCTTTCGAAGTATTTTAGGTTCATCTGAGTGGTATAAGCATAGTCTACCCAAAAGTTGTACGAACAGGAATAAAAGTTACATTTTCCAGCTTGTATGTATCTTTAGGAGAGTTTAAATCTGTGAAAGTTTAGTCGTAGTTTAAAAACGTTCGTGGATTTGTGAAAAATAAAACATTCTGTGGCTTTTTTCAGATCAAAGTCGTATGGACATGGCCAGTGGTGACAATGTCTTTGTGGAAACAAAGGGCTTTCATCAGGCACTGGGCCTTCTGAAGAAGCATGGCGTCTTGGTTATTCAGGGCCCCTCAGGGTCGGGTAAGTCTGCGATTGGGTATGCTCTGCTCCGCCACTTCGACAACCTGGGTTATACGCCCTTGATTCTGCACAGAGTACAGGAGTGGAGAAGTCACATCGGAGGGGATCGCAAGCAGGTAGTACTGCTGGACGGTGTTTTTGGCGAAGTTTGTCTGGACTTCGAGTCCATTTCCAAATGGAGTAAGACCTTTAACAATATGTTAGAGTATGCTAAATCACACAAATGTCTCATTCTTCTTACGGTCTATGCACATATCACCAGCGAAATTTGTGCTAGCGCACACGTTGGCGACTTCTTCCAGAGAGTTGAGATCCTACGTCTCGACCTTTTACCGGAGTTTTCAAAACATGAAAAGCGTGAAATGGCTCGGAAATATCTGACAGCAAACGCCGAGGCTGTCACAGAACAAGTCATGAATGAGATCCTGACCGTGAAACAATGCGGGCCGACATTTCCTTGGCTCTTGAATGAGTACTTCCGATTCCCAGCTGGTTCAGCACAACGTTCAACTATTCTCAAAGCCCCTGAGCGAGCGCACCTTCCTTTCCTGAGAAAGCTGCTGGCTGACAAGGCCATGGACCACTGCTTTGCTGCGGTACTCCTCTTGGCCATGAGAACAAACAGTGACTTCCACTGTTCCCTGGAGAATCTTCGGCAACAGCTGAATGAAATCGGGCTTCCAGGCATCGGCGCTAAAGCTGTACAGACCGCTGCAAGACATTTCACTGGAAACTACATTGTAAAGGACAGGTCTTGTTTCACTTCCCGTACGACCTACAACGCTGCTGGGCTTGCACTAGGTGCATCCGAGTTCTTACCAAACCTTCTTCAAGTATGTGACCTGGAGTTCCTGATTCAGTATGTCCATACAGAGGACAGCCATATGGAAGCTCTGAAAGTCGACTGCAAATCTTCAGGCTACGAAACATTCCTGGAAAGAATATACATGGAGATCGTTCGTGGGAACATCCAAGAAGTCTGCCAGATCCAGTCATTGCAGTCCAAAGAGCTCCTCCAAAATTTCAAGCATTTTTGTGAAAACCACAAAGATTTCAGAAAGATGTTGGCAGCCAAAGACACAAAACACAAACAGACGATTCTGTATTGGTCCTCTTTCTGTCCGAGCACGCAGCTCACTGACTGGGTCATATCAGAGAAATCGGAGCGCTTGAACCAACAAAATCAGCAACTCACTACTGAACTGCAACAGATCCTGTTTGTGTATGCACTGTCGGGTAAGAACACAAGCTGCGAAATTGTGAAATCAGTGATTACTGCGTGGAAAAAAAACATTCGGAGGCCCTATTTGCTGGATCATCTGAAACTGCCTCTCCCAAGCAAAAAACAGCGCATCACTGAAGAGTTACAGGAGGTATGCCATACGATGTACACACGAACTCTTCCAGATACAGTCTGCTACCTCGAGGATTCTTCACTGGTTGTTCCTCGCGAACTTTTTTCATTGAGAACATTCAAAAATAAAATCTCCCTGAATATGCCTGGAAAACACTGGTACCTTGCCTTCAGACTTCTAGCAGACAGAGAAGCAGATGAAAAGGACGCCGAAGGTAACACCCTGCTGCATCTCGCGGCTGATATTGGGGACATTGACGACATTAAGCTTGCGATCAAAAGTGGTGCATCGCTGACAGCAGAGAATACCCAGAGTCTCACACCTCCTGAACTTGCCAGAAAACGCAGAAAACGAGCTGCTGATGGAAATCCATGGAGGACAACTGTATTCAAAAAACATATGTGGGCAAGGTGATTTGCCGAACCTGAAAATTCTGCTCTGTCATGATGCCGACGTTCACACCAAGGATACAGACGGTAACACACTGCTTCACATATGCTGCCTGAATGGACAAACAGAGGCCGCTTTGCTTCTTCTTAGCCTGAAAGCTAACATCGAGGCGGTCAGTACCTCTGGAAGGACACCTCTGTACTGTGCCTGCGAATACGGCCGAAAAGAAACTGCTGTTATGCTGCTTGACAACGGAGCAAAAAACTGAAGCGAGGGAAACTAGAAACTTGACTACTTTTTGTACACAACCAGCTTGCTACTACAGACACGCTCCGCTGCGTGCTGCATGTGAAAACCAACACAAAGAGATTGTGGAGCTGCTTCTGCAGCGTGGTGCTTCCGTCAACGAACGGTATGAAGAGAAAAGAACTCCCCTCCACATCGCTTGCGCGGCAAACAGTTGTGACATAGTACTCGTTCTTGTCAACCACGGTGCCGATGTCCATGCCGTGGATGACGGAGGCAGAACTTCCCCTGCACGTGGCCACAGAGAATAATTTTCTTGACATTGTAGCTTTTCTGATGCAACAAGGAGCTTGTAGTAACGCTGAGGACGAAACCAAGATGAAAGCTACACTTTTTCCGGCGTGTGAGAACGGGAACAAAGACATTGTCTTGAACCTCATTTTGCGGGGAGACGATATTAACGCGACAGATAGCCACAAGAGAACACCTCTTCATGTTGCCTGCAGAAATGGCCACGGTTCTATTGCAGGCCTCCTCATCCGATATGGTGCACAAGTAAATGCTGAAGACGAGAATATGGCTACCCCGTTAGATTTAGCCTGTCAGAACGATTTCGGGACCATAGTCATGCTGCTCATTCATCACGGAGCAAAAGTCACAACAAAGGACAAAACAGCGAGGACACCGCTCCATCTGGTGAGTTCAATGGGTCACCAGGAGTTGATAGCCTTGCTCATCCATCGTGGAGCACACATAAACGCAGAAGACGACAAAGGAGAAACACCAATTTACAAAGCTTGCAGAAAAGGACACCAAGATGCCGTGGCTGTTTTACTCGAAGAGAACGCCGATGTCCACGTGAGCAGTAAGGCAGGAAAGACTCCCCTTCATTATGCTTGCGAGGCTGGTCACACACGGATAGCTGAAATCCTCGTCAACGGTGGGGCTGATGTAAATGCACGGGACAATCTAGAAAAAACGCCTGTCTTTTACGCCTGTCAAAGAGGGTATATTGAAACCGCTGAACATCTCATTGCTGCTGGCGCTGACATCCACTCTGCGTACAGGCCTGGACAGCCGCTGCCTTCTGATGAAACTGTCGAGTGCAGTAACTGCAAGGACCCTTTATGTCCATGGCAGAAAGATTACATCAGTGATTTCACTAAAACACCCCTCCATGCCGCATGCGAAAAACACCATCTGAATGTAGCTGAGTTGCTTCTCAAGCACGGCGCAGACCCCAACGCTAGAGACTGTAGGGAAAGAACACCACTGCACTATGCGTATGCTGTGCGCAACAAGGATATGGAATCTCTACTGTGCCAGAATGGCGCAGATGAAAAGGCCAAGGACATAAACGGTAACTTGCCAAAAGATCTGAGATCTTTAGAAGTCAGTCGCACCTGGAAGGAAAGTATTCGAGGAAATTGGAAGTTTTATCTTGTTTGTCTCATGGTTGTGCTGGGTCTTTGCACATTGCTCCCTTCCAGTAGATAATTTTCCTTAAAGGACACCTTTTGTACAATCAGTGCCTCCAAGAACTACACCCTGTTCCACAAACAGACACTCCTTAAGCGTCTAAGTAATTTCTTTAAGTTGACTAATGTTTTCTTCGACCAGACTAATCTGAACTCCAGCTTTAGTGCCATGAGGAACCGTTTTGAGGGTGTGAAGATACCCTAAACAAACTCTTTCTCTCTTTTCACATGCTGATGAAGAAGGCAACATGGCCACTGTTGCAAACAAGAGTGGCCGTTCAATGACCGGCATAGGGGACGGTTTATGAGCTCGGCTATAACCTTAAAGATCTGCCAAGAGGTCTATCTTTTATATTGCCTACCCAGGGCTCAAACAGACCAGACCACAACTGTGGGTATGGATTTAGCATGGTTGGATGTTCGTGAGTGTATTTGTAGGTGTGTACTTATGTTTGTATGTTCAGGTTTATCTCTATTTTCCATCTCATGGATTCCTTGACTTAATTTTGTATTTATTTGTTTTTGCCTACTTCCTGTTCAGCACCTAGTGCTCCTGGTCACATTACTACTACTACTACTACTACTACTGGCATGGCTGAGCGCCACCCCGGGCAGTATTTTGTTGGTAACGCGCAGTTAGCGTAGATAACATGTTACCTACTCAAACAACATGTATTCTGTTATGTTGTTGTCTGCTTCCACACAACCCACAACATGCCAGAAAAAGGACTGGTTGCCACTTGCTAAACTCGATTTTATGTATATGTCTACGTTTATGTTAAATCCAAGCTTTATGATAAAGCAAAAAGGAAAAAAAAAAAAAAAAAGCCCCCCCCCCCCCCCCCCCTAAAAAAAAAACCCCAACCCAAAACAAACAAACCAAAAAACCCAAACCCGCAACCGATCCATTGTGCTCGTGACTTCCAGTGTTACATGTATTCTATTGAAATAGCAGTAAAGAGCGTTGAATGGAGGAGGAAGATGCCGCTTATGAAGCTGTAAGGTTGTTTGCCGTGGGCATGGAGAGCGTTTTCCTGACTCTTTAGCTTCTAATATTTTTTTTTTGTTGTTGCTCCAACTCTTCGCCAGCTCCAGTGGTGTTCCTCCCAGGTCATGGGTGGAACCAGAGAGACTACATTACCTGTGTAATGTAGTCTCTCTGGTGGAACCCACGGAGGACTCGGAAGCTGGGACAATTTTTATTATGCATGATGATGGAGATGAGGATGATAGTAAGATGATGCTATGGAGGTCCATGTGGTTTGGGACTGCGAGACAGGGCCGCATTCCACGCTTCCTGTCATAAATATCCCGGCACTAACGAGGCCCGGGAACTACGGCACCTGCGGTGCCGGCCGAGTAATCATCCACATCATAAGACGTGTCATACTAATGGAAGCACCCCCAAAGTCGCACCCGTGAAGTGGGTGAAACTCGGCTGTGTGGCAACAGCCTCCCCATCGGGCCCATAGCGCACCCACTCTGGGTAGGAGCCGACCTAGGTAGGAAAAATCGCGCTTGCCTCGGCTGGGATTCGAACCCGGGTCTCCCGGTCCATGATCCGAAGTGCTAACCACTACACTACGGGGGCCGGTTTAGCTTCTAATATTGGAGAAAATTTGTCTATTTATAGAAACATTCACGGTCGTAGTCATACATGAAAAGCACGCACGTCGAAAGAAGCAGTTTTTCTCCAATATTTAGCTTCTAATATTGAAGAAAAACTGCTTCTTTCGACGTGCGTGCTTTTCATGTATGACTACGACCGTGCATATTTCTATAAAGAGACAACCCAGCCAGCGGTTTTCTTTAAAAATAGGCTTAGGGCAGTATTACTACTCCTAGAGCCTTCGCTGTGGTCTGGTATGGTCTATCTTGACGAAAGTGACTTTTTAAAAGCACGGGCTGAGCGCATTCGATGAAACGTTATCAGCAATATTGTTGACAATGACTTACAAGCGTTTCTGATGCTGGAAAGATGGAAACAAGAGAAAACAATGAGAAGAGATGATGGGTTTGACGTATTGTGTCTCTTGCTCTCTGAATGCTTAGTTAGTGACCATTTACAGGTACTGTTGAACTTTGGACGAAAATGTGAATGTCTCAAAGATATATAAACTTCTTCTATACACATATGTACATAAATCAGCTTGTCTAAGGGTAAGCAACATTGATTTTGTTTGGAATAGATGCTGTAACTATTTCTCAAGTGAGCTCCCTATTTCAGAGCACTCCCTATGTTCTTTTATTTTATTTTCTTTGTATGCGCATTGTGTTTCACATGACAGGAATGATTTGCATGAGAACGCTTGGTACCACAGTGGTATCAATATGTACAATATGGTTCATGTCTTAGCAACGACGACACACAGAAGACTCTGATTTTGCACGTGTCTTAAAGGTTTCTTGTTTTTCTTATCATAATCGTTTCAGGTCGATCTGTGAGTGTAGTAAAGTTAGTTCACGTGTCTTTAAATACCAGTTCTTGTGAGGTTGTCATCCAAACCGCCAATGGTGTGAGTGCTTCTGGGCCCCTATGTAATAGTCGAGGTTAGGGCTTTTAGCCCCGGGTTAGAGTCTAACCTCGAACTAAACTAGCTCTAGGGTTAAAGTTTCCGTGGGATTTTTTGTTTTTGTTTTTTGTTTTTGTTTGAAATCAAGAAGCGGGCAGAAACTGGCAACTGTTATCCCGTAGACTGTATTGCCATTCATCTCAATAGCACGTAATTACTGTAGAGACTAGAGACTGCAAATAATTATTGTAATTATCGTAAATATTGTTACTACCGTAAATAGTATATATATTGCCGTGAACATTTTGATTAAAAAAAGTGTACATACTGTAACCGTTGTAGGTACCGTAAACGTTGTAAAAAAAACATACTCTCTGTGCTGTAACGATTGTAACTTTCGTAAACTTGTAAATACTGTACAAATTGTAAATACTGTACGTGTTGTAACTATTGTAACCGTCTTTTAAGTACTGTGCGAATTGTAAACGCTTTAAGTGGTGTAATTACTGTAAATATTGTAAAAGGTGTATTAATCTGTAACTGTTGTAACTACCGTAAATATTGTAAGAGCTGTCAGTTGTAGCTGTTTAACATTTCTTTCCTTCTTTAAAAGTATGGGTGCGTTTGCACCCATGATGTACGCGCGCAAGCTTTCCTCTTTAAAGTATGGGTGCATTTACACCCACGATGTACGGCGCGCAAGTTTTCCTCTTTAAAGTATGGGTGTATTTACACCCACGATGTACGGCGTACAAGTTTTCCTCTTTAAACTTTTATATACACCCACGATGTACGACGTGCAAGTTTTCCCCTTTAAAGTATGGGTGTATTTACACCCACGATGTACGGCGTGCAAGTTTTCCCCTTTAAAGTATGGGTGTATTTACACCCACGATGTACGGCGTGCAAGTTTTCCCCTTTAAAGTATGGGTGTATTTACACCCACGATGTACGGCGTGCAAGTTTTCCTCTTTAAAGTATGGGTGCATTTACAATCAATCAATCAATCAATCAATCAATCAATCAATACTTTATTAATCCCTTCCGGGAAATTAAATGTCTGCCGATAAAATACAAACAGGACATAAAAGAGTTCTTAAAAGAGACATAAAACATAAAAAACAAATTATCACCATAACACACATCACATAAATTATCACATATATCACAGACTATATATATTATACATCCCCCCCCTCAACACACACACACACACACACACACACACACACACACACACACACACACACACATACATACACACACACACACACACACACACACACACACACACACACACACACACACACACACACACACACCGCAGTCACAGACTATCTGCATGATGTCCGACTCTTGCTGTTGATCGAGCGAACGGCCGAGGGTAGAAAAGAGTTCGCGTAGCGAGTGGTTTTAACTAGGGGGGCCCTGAGGCGGCCGCTTCGCTCTATCACCAGCGCGTCGAAAACGTGCCAGAGCGGATGACTACAGTCCGTCATAATCTTTGCTGCCTTTTTTTGTACAGATTTCTCAAGACTGTCCGCAAAACTCTCCTGACCCCTCCCCACCACCCCGCCTGCTTTCTTGATAATCTTCTCCAGTTTGTTCCTGTCTGTGTCACACAAGTTCCCACCCCAACACACAGATGAGAAAGTAACGACACTGGAGATGGTAGCGGTGTAAAAAGTCTGTAAAATATCTGAGTTCACATTAAAAGATTTCAGCTTGCGGAGACAGTACATCCTGGAGTTCGTCTTTTTAATGATGCTGTCAGTGTTGTCCCTCCAACTCAGAGTCTTGTCAATCGTTACCCCTAGATATTTGTATTTGTCTACCCTCTCCACTTGCTCCCCTTTGATGGTGAGTGGAGCAGGCACGGATTTATTTCTGCGAAAATCAATCACCATTTCTTTTGTTTTCCCAACATTCAACTCGAGGAAATTTTGATCACACCATTCCACAAATCGCTCTATCTCATGTCTGTAGTGCGTGTCGTCGTCGCCTGTCATCCGTCCCGTCAGTGCCGTGTCGTCTGCGTATTTGTCCAGTAGACAGTCATCGTCATTTGTCCTGCAGTCGGCCGTGTAGAGCGAGAACAAAAATGGTGAGAGGCACGTTCCTTGGGGCCCGCCGGTATTTGTGTACAACACATCAGATTTAACGTCCCAGCCCAGTCTGACATACTGCGGTCGGTTTGTCAAATAGTCTAAAATCCAAAGAATAGTAAAAACAGGTACATTCATTCTTCCAAGTTTGTTTGCAAGCAGGTGAGGTTGGATGGTATTAAAAGCAGAGGAAAAATCGAAAAACATGAGGCGTATGGAGGTGCCTGGCTTATCTAAATGAGAGTATATATTGTGTAAAACATGTAAAACTGCATCATCCACACCACGATCTCTCCTGTACGCAAATTGAAGGGGGTCAATGAACTCCGCCACAGTGGTCTGCAAAAAGACAAGCACCAGTCGTTCGAAAACTTTTATGATACATGACGTCAGCGCCACTGGGCGCAAATCATTTAACATTTTCACAGGATGTTTTTTGGGAACTGGGACGAGGCATGACATTTTCCACACAGCTGGCACTTTGCACTGAAACAAAGACAGGTTAAAAATGTAAGTCAAAATAGTACACAGTTGCTCAGCACAGAGCTTTAACACTAACGGTTTGACGTTGTCAGGTCCAGCTGCTTTGTTAGGCTTACATCGTTTTAGTTCTTTCATCACCTGGTGTTCTGTTATGCTAATGACCTCTGCCTCCTCATCAGCTGGCAGGGTGGTCAAGAGTGTCTCCTTCACTCTACGCCTCTCCTCACTAAAATCACGAGAGTCAAAACGAGCATAAAATTGGTTCAGTTCATTTGCATAATCTGTTGTATTTGTGCTAAGTGTTGCTCCCTTCACCTTCTTATGGCCACTCATCAACCCACGATGTACGGCGTGCAAGTTTTCCTCTTTAAAGTATGGGTGCATTTACACCCACGATGTACGGCGTGCAAGTTTTCCCCTTTGAAGTATGGGTGCATTTACACCCACGATGTACGGCGTGCAAGTTTTCAGGCGAGGTAGGGCGAAGGTTAACTGCCGTAAATATTGTAAATACTGCAACTATCCTAAAATCGATCATTTCGGTAACATTAGTTTTCTTGTACCCACAAACAAATCATTAGGAATGTTTCTGTTTTTGTTTTCTGTTCTCATGGTAACATTGTGCAGTTTTTCTTTGCTTCATTTTCAATAACAATTTGGAAACTGAAACAAATCTTGACTTGAGTGTTTGTTGTGGAAAAGATTTTCTTGTATGATTCTGTCTTGTCACTGGTTTCATGTCTGTCCGTTGTCCTGACGAAATCTCCACATTGCTGTGTGTCTGTGTTTCCACATCATAACTTTTGGTACACAGCATTCCCACTCACACACCACACACACTGCTGGTTAAGTCGTTGTTACTGTCGTCGTTGTTGTTGTTGTGTCTGTGTGTGTATTCTAGTGCAAACAGACAGAGTCTGGTCATCAGACGTTCATACAGTGTAATTAGATGCGCACAAATAATGATCCACACACACCTCAACCATCAGGCATTGATTGTTACATACAAGAGACAAATAGTTTCATACCAGAGTGTGCTAGCTAGAACAATGAATAAGTTACCCGCATCTCCGACCTGTGGTATAGGCTACTATAGATAGATCAGAATCTTCAACTACAACATACATGTGGAAAACTCCTCTTTCATTATGACTGCTCTGACAATGTAAAACTATCTGTCATGTGACCAGGTACACACAGATACACACACACACACACACACACACACACACACACACCACACACACACACACACACACGTGTACGCGCAAGTCTATGTGCACGCTGAACTCTTGCTGACCCCACTTCTCTAACGATTTAGGGGAAACAACTAGCATCTTGAAGTGAAACAGCTAACCCAACAACGGGGAGGCTATTACGGAGGGAACTCGTACATGTCTAATTTTAGACAGTTAGGTCTAGGGTTAGGGTTAGGCTCAGGCTTCGGCTTAGGGTTAGGGTTTGGTTAGGGTTTGAACGCGCTGTCGGGCGTTTCCGGATTCCCGTAACCTCAGGTGACGTCCGTCTAAAAATAGACCTGTACGAGTTCCCTCCATAATAGCCTTCACCCCCAACAACGGGACTACTTGTTGGTCAAAAACATGATTACCACCCTTTACCTTCAGAGCGTAAACTGAGTGACGTAAAATGAAACTGACTCAACAACAAGGAAGTATCTCGTCTGCTGCGCCAATAATTCCGCCATATTGACTCAAAACAGGACACATCTCGCTAGGTGAGTTATTGTTTTTGTATCTGCTCGCCATGTAACTGTTCGTATTTGAGTCAGAAATGTCATATTAGTACTATTCATGCAGACGATTGTTACAAATAGTCACTGTCGCATGAGTTCGGGCATAAGTGTTACAATGCTACACCAAGCTTGCTGTAACACGTTACATAGTACGCTGGCTGCCCACCAAGTGATCGATGTGGATAATGCCAACAACTGATAAACAAACACAAAATTGACACCTGGCATAGTACACACACACACACACACACACACACACACACACACACACACACACACACACACACACACACACACACACACACACACACATATGCATAAATATATCTATATCACACTCGTTCATATCCTCACACACACAGAACTTTGCTGACTTACAACGACAGAGAGAGAGAGAGAGAGTGCCTTAAAGTGTCATGCACCAGGCACAGATAAGATGAGGTTTCATTGGAGTAATGCCTCATATGGAAGCAAAATCTGCAAAACTTTGCATATTGTCCAGCAACACCATATCTATATCTTTCAAAAGTAAACCATTGACTGACTAACTTTGTAAAGGCTGTAAAATCCGACCGGGACTCTTGTATCTACACGTGTAGATAAAGAATTTTGCTACTAATATTAAAAAATCAACAACTGAGTCGGTATGAATATTTTTTGCAATACCAAAAATAATAAGAGTCTTGGATAACGTCAATGCTGAGTTAGGACAGTTATCTTTAAGCCAGTGAGTGAACTTTGCCAAAAAGCTTTGTACATAATGACAATCCCAGAACAGGTGGGTAATGGTTTCCTCTTCATGCTGGCAAAAAGTACATTCTGCTGACTCCGTCAGCTTTCGCAAATTAAGAAATCTTTTAGTAGGCAGTAAGCGGTGAACTAATCTTGTCTGGAACCATCTGAGTTGGGAATCAGGAGTTGTGTAAAAAAAGGTTTACAAAAAATGGATTTCCAGTCAGGCAAGTCCACAAAGTGTTGATTCCATTTTGTATCACAAGCTGGTTGAGACCTTGGTTGTACAAGTATACACCCTCTTTTGTCCACCTTGCGCAACCAATAGCCAGAGCCGACATTAGCTGAAGTTCGGATGATACCAGTCCACTGTAGGTAGCCCTTAATGGCATTAAATAATACCAGAGTACAATATAAAAATTGATAGAAACAGCAGGATATTTCTCTTTAAACCTCTCATAACTAAGAAACTGACCATCAATACCTACCAGGTCACTAATAAACAAAATGCCATTATCCATCCAATCAGGTACATGTACAGTTCTTCTGTCCCTCACTATATGCTTATTATAATGAATACATTCTGATAAAAACTCACCATAGTGCTTGGGCACACAGCTGTTAGCTACATTTTTAAGGTGCTTGGCAACATCCGCCCAAAACTTATTTTTACATTGCTGCATTACAACATTAAAAAATTCACAGCCATACTTCTGTGTGTTTTTGTATGCTGGACAAGAGGCCAGTAGAATATTTTTAAACACAGAGTCACACAGAAACACACGTTTGATCCACCTGACCTTCATGGAGGTAAAAACCGAATTCACATTAAGCATTCTCAGACCACCTAGCTCGTAACCACAGCACACCGTTGCCTTATTTATCTTACTTCTCTTTCCTTCCCATAAGAAGGAGAAAAACATCTTATTAAGCTCGTAAGAAAATGCACCGTTAGGTCAGGAATGTTAATGAACAGATGGACAATCTTTGACATGGCAAGTGTTTTAATGACTGTAATTTTGCCCAGTGGTGTGAGACTTCGCTTTGACCATTCTGACAATGTTTTAAGCTTGTTTTTAAAATTCATATCAACAATATTGTCAATATTGGTTGAAAATGTAATACCCAGCACTTGTAAAAGATTCCAGGGTCCCAAACAAAGATGAAACTCAGGCATACATTGGACATGAACAATTTTTCCTTGATCCTAAGCATACAACCTGGGTTTATCCATGTTAATTTGAGGCCAGAGATAGAAGAGAAAAAACTGTAGGGTTTGGATACTTTCCTTAAACGATTTTTTGCTGCTATCTAAGAATAGAGATGTGTCATCTGCAAACTGAGAGAAGAGAACATTTACATTTTGTATCTTAATACCTTTTATGTCTTTGTTCTGGCGAATCATGGAAGAGAGAACTTCCACACAGATCAGGTATAAATAGGGCGAACTGGGATCGCCCTGCCTGCAGCCCCTTCCTATATCCAACCAGCTAGAGTAAGAGCCATTTACTGCAACGCAAGATTTTATATAAAAAGTATATATCCACCTTTTCATGTCTGGGCCAAAATTGAAGAAGTCGAGACATTTTTAAGAAATGACCAGGTTACACTGTCAAATACTTTTTCAAAATCAATTAGGAGTAAAAGGCCAGGCATCTGATGCAATTCAGTATAAAGCAGAACATCATATAAAAGTCTTACATTTTCACCTATATATATCTACTTTTGGAAACCTTTGTCCTCATGGATTATGCTTTGACAGTCTTCAGCGGTTGGAGATGCAGGCAGAGGCAATCTTGTATGTTGTATTTAAGAGTAATAGGACGCCAATTTTTTTTTAAAAGAAATTTCTTACTTTTCCCCTCCTTAGGATAGACGTTATGACACCTCGACGTTATGTAGTAGCTCCTTTTTCACTTTAATTCTGCTTCTTTCTTTATTGGGGAGGGAGAGAAGGCGGAGGTTGACCCCCCCTTCCCCCCGCCAGATAGAAATGTCAGACTGTCGGTTTTGAAAACAAAATGCTTTATTTCCCGGTTATCAAATATGTAACTCACGAGTATGTCCGTTTTAAAGGGCCAATGCTACTATTTTCATACTCGTTCTGAGCTTTTTAATTTTCGTGGTATCTATCATCATACCACCATACCACTATCATCAGACACCTGGGCAGTGACAGCGTCTGGAATGCTGGCAACGAGCCAACAGAAGCGTACTCAATGACGCGGCGACCATACTGAGCGCTCCAGTAGTATAACAACAGTCGAAGAATTTGAATGTTCGATCACTCGCGCCAAGTGTAAACAACATTGTATCGCATTAAGAGCTGTACTAATCATCAAGATAGAGTATTTCGAGCGTACAGGCGCACTCACGACGAAGGGTGGGTGGTTGTTTGGGAGTTTAACGTCCTTTTCCATCACTTACGGGTGGTATCAAAGACGGGGCACCGATAAAAAAGTCAGCACAATATTGGCCCCAGCAGGGATTGGAACTCACGACCCGAGCATTGGAAGTCCAACGCTCTGCCATTCGGCCACCCCGGCTCCACCCCCCCCCCCCCCTTCACGAGCGAAATTTTTCCAACGTGAACGTAAGTTGGCTTAGCAAGGATGGAGTCAGCCCGTGAAAGAAAAGGGAGTTGCGGTTATTTGTGGCGTGGAAATAGCTCTTTTTGTCACCCAAGACGTATGAATTAGGTCAGCCACCCGTATACCCACCCCCTCCGGGCCAAACATCCCCTACCCACATCCCTGGTACCGGGTCCGCGCTTCTCTTGCACCCTGCGACGACGCCCAAATCGGACTAAGCGAGACCGAGCCAAGTGATACCTAAGAAGGAAAAAAACAAAAATACTCGGTGACAAGGAAAGTGGACAGTTGCGAAAGACTTTGAGGTCCCCGTGTTATTCACAGTGTGCACAGACGCGGTGAAACTGTCCGCATTCACCAGTACAGTACATTTTTAGCCTGTTTAGGGATTATTGCCTGGATGAGTTGTCTCCCTTGCCGCAACAAACACGCATTTTTCACGAGCCCGATCTGGGCGTCGTCGCAGGGACCAAGAGAAGCGCGGACCCGATACAGGGATGCCCCTACCCACAGATCCTGTCCCCAACCACCCCAGCAGGCCCTTCTGTGCGGTTGCGTAACTGCTTTATGTCTGCTATCGCTGTCTTCCATGTAAATAATCCAACGTAATCTGTACAAAGACACACTTCTCTATCATGTCAATGGTGTTACGAATACAAACTTTACCTGTTTCTCTCAAATCGCATTAACTTCAGAATGACTTTGAACAAGGAAGTGGATTTTATTTTGATGGTATAAACATGTGTACACAGGTGTAACATAACATTATGCGTAACTTGAGCAGAAGAAGCTGACCCCCCATGTCCGTGACATTCCTTACAGTCGGTAAATAGCGTTATGAATATTCATGTTTCTAGGCGCAGCCACGCCTACAAAGCCATAATGCCCGTGAATCACTCTTCATT
Source organism: Batillaria attramentaria (assembly GCA_018292915.2). Classification (NCBI taxonomy): domain Eukaryota; kingdom Metazoa; phylum Mollusca; class Gastropoda; family Batillariidae; genus Batillaria; species Batillaria attramentaria. The sequence continues at coordinate 566,722 of JACVVK020000167.1, forward strand.
GAAGTAAAATGAACTCTGTGTGTGTGTGTGTGTGTGTGTGTGTGTGTGTGTGTGTGTGTGTGTGTGCGCGCGCGCGCGTGTGCGGGCGGACGACCCTGAGACTTGCATTAACCCAGTCAGCCAGTAGACCGCAACGGAAACACTACCGCTTGTCGGTGAATATCAGCAGATGTTTTCTTTTCGTAAACTCAAACCAGGTCGTACGCAGGAGTGCTATGCAGGCCAAGACCAGACCTTCGGAGTTAGTTCTTTTTCTACAAAGACTATATACACTAGAGTTGTAGCACATTATTGGGAAAACAGGGTTGAGAAATCTTCTGTCCGTGGCACATCCAAGTTCGTGCAGCAGGGAGCAACAAAGCAAAACTTAAACGAAGAAGAACCTGAAAAGGAATACATCTTACTGTTGAAAAGCTGTTTACGCGCGGGTAGATGAGTGCTTCAAGCGTTGATTTACGGTCTTGCAATGAGAATTTGAACCAGCCACGATCAGTAAACAATACACTCCACTTTCGTTGTCTCAGATTTCCCACACCGATCATATTTTCAGTCCTTGCGGACCTGTCGAGCGACACAGCACACGTACGTCAACTTCGGGATTTGTAACGGTTGCAGTGTCACGGCAGGATCTTATAGTTGTCACACCTTTGATTCCAACCCAAGCTGCCACCCAACCGACACACAGTCAAAATCCCCGCCGCCCCACAATACTCCACACAGCCTTTGAGGCCTCCTGAGGAAAAAGAATCGGACTAATTCGGCGGGGAGGTTAGTGGTCTAGTGGGTTAAGAGACGTCGTCACCAGTGCGAGAGGTTCAGGTTCGAATAGCGTGATACAATAACGTGATTGTAATGTTTTCATGTCCAATGCCTGATAGAATGTGTGTCTTCTTCTTCATCGGTCGCTTCTTCAGATGAGGACACCAGTTGTCCTCACGTATGCAGCGGTTCTCCGGAGGGCTCGCGGCTGGGGCCAAATGTTTGTGCTGGCTTTTTCATCGTTGCCCCGTCTTTGTTATCACCCTTACGTGGTGGAAAAGGGCGTTAAACCCCCAAACACCCACTCCACCCTCTCCGGAGGGCCTCCAGGCCACCACAGAGTTTGTCCCTCAAGGGTGTTGGCTCTAGCCACGTGGATCGTCTGGGACCAGCGGTCAGTTTTGGAGTAGGTTCCTTGTGGTCATCGGGGCTGTGTCACAAGGGCACATCTCTGACTGGCCAATGTTCAGTTTGTTGTACATATGGGCATTTAATCTGTTGTACCCTGTTCTCAGTCTGAACAGAATGGACCTGGTCAGACCTGTTGAGACGGTGGTAACTGTCAGTCTGGTTGTGGTCCGGTTGCTGCTGTTTCCACTTCCTGCTGGAGATTGTCTTGATGGCTATTTTCTCCTCAGGAGAGGAGACCTTTCTGTTCTCTTGTTCGAACTGTCCTCCTGCTTTTGCCAGTCTGTCTGCGGTTTCATTTCCATGGATCCCACAGTGAGCTGGGATCCACTGTAGGCCCAGGGCTGTCTGCTCTGCGAGTTCAACACCCGATGGCCAGAGAAGATCCGAAACAAAGAGCTGTGGGAGCGAGCGGGGCAGGAAACAGTGGCCAAGCAGATCCTGTGGAGGAAGTGGGGCTGGATTGGACACATACCCTCAGGAAGCCAGCATCCAGCACCACACGCCAAGCCCTGACATGGAACCCGTAAGGGAAGAGGAAGAGAGGACGGCCTCGCAGCAACTGGAGGCGGGACACTGAGACAGAGCTAAGCAAGCAACTGTGTTGGAGTGGCAAGAACAGCCCAGAACCGAGTGCGATGGCGAAGGGTCGTCGATGGCCTGTGCTCCACGGGGTGCAATGGGCCTAAGTAAGTAAGTAAGTTCCTCTCAGCCGTGACCCGCGTTATCGAACTCTACTTTTAGTTTCTGCCGGAAAAAAACTCTTCACTCGTATGCACTTTCCTTTCTTCATGCGTGCCCTGTTTCAAAGAAGTCGCATCTTGACTGATAGCTTGCCACACCTGTGATCGGCCTGGATTACATAAACAACCGATAATACATGCACATGCTAGTACGACAGCTTACTCACGACTGAAATGGTTCAATTAAACTGTTTTAAGTCACTGAGGCGCTACAAAAATGCATTACTTTATTGTGACATAGCTACTGGCGTAAACTGGGTCATGACGTTCAGCAAGTGTGGGAATTGCCGATTTCCGGAAAAGGGATAATTACTTTCCCTTTGTGTGTGTGTGTGTGTGGTTTTTCGTTTTGCACTTTACACTTCATTTTCTTTATCGGAGTATACCCATTAGTTAACAAAATCGATAGAAGACAAGCTTGACTGTCTTGCACAAACACGTTCATATTAACACCCGGTCACCCTAAGGCATAATTACTGTAGAGTGGGTGGGTGTTTGGGAGTTCAACGTCCTTTTCTACCACATAAGGGTGATATCAAAGACGGGGCAACGAGAAAAAAAGGCCAGCACAAATATTTGGCCCCAGCCGGCGGGATTCGAACTCACGACCCGAGCATTGAGAGTCCAACGCTCTACCATTCGGCCACCCCGGCTCCCCTAATTACTGTAGAGAAACCCAATGAGAAACGAAAAACACAAAAGAAAAAAAACCCGCCTCTTCAACACCTGTACATGACTGTACTCTCTATGTATACATTCCCGTTGCTGTAGTTGACCACATCTCGGATCATACTGCGAAAAAACAATATCCTGCTGTATTTCAGACATCATGCGACGACAGCATCAAACACCAGTAGATCTCGCAGAAAACCTCTGGCTTCAGTCTGTACATGAATGGTACCCCAAACTCCACAGCCAAACCTACTTCATCCCTCCGCTTCACTTCAACAGAGTGCAGCACGACGTACAGACGGTACCCGGACTGCCGGTACTAGTTCCACAGGTATCATCAGAATCAGGCTGGCCAGGTGCCCGTTTACGTCCCCAGTTGGACCACCCCCTCATTCTAACCCCCCTCCCTTGCAACACAACTGTATCGGCGAGTTCCCCTGGTGACCCGCTCTCCCCGTCCAAGACAACGATGTGAGGGACGATCGCGCGCTGCAGCAGGTGCTTCAACGTCTGCAGCAAGTGGCGGAGAGGAGGCAGGAGGTCATGATGGTACTGTCCCAGTTACAGTTCAGGAAATACCTAGACAACCAAGTCGATCCAATCACTGCCGCAGCTACCCGCCTGCTCCCACGACCCACCACACTGGGTAAACCGGACGGTGACTTTGATGTGTTGATTATCAGCCGCCGGTATGGTCTGATAGTAGGGGAAGTGAAATCAGTGGGAGACAACCCACAGCACACCACAGACCAGGCGGTGGTGGCCAAAGTACAGAGGGCTGTGAAGCAACTGAACACAGCTCACAATCTGTTGGGACGTCTTGTGTTAGACTTGGGGCCCATCAACATCACGAAGATACTGATGTTACCACAACGTGACGACAGCACAGCTGGTACAGGCTATTGGCACAAACCCTCAGGCCCAGCAGGTGATCTCTCTGTCGCTGTCTCTCTTTCTCTCTCTGTTATTCGGTTTTAGTAGTTTTGTGCCGAGTCAATGAATACTTACTTCAGTTAATGACGTAAATATCACCGGTACTGGACATACTGACGTAGGAAGTGACGTATGCTGTTACTGGACGGAGTAATCGTTTGGTTTTTCTCTGGAACTGAGGGTGATTTGGTGGACGAAATCCCATCACGTTTTGTGTTTCTTCCCATAAACGATGTTTCATGACAACTAGAAATTTAGCGCAAGGTTACGAATAACGTATATCTATGCGTGGTATGACTGTTTAAGGTCATGTTAGGAGAACTGAAGTCAGACACGGAGTACAAGATGCTTGTCGTATGAAAACACATACACACGTTGGTTGGGACGAGTTGGGAAAGGTAGCCCATTATTCGTGGGTTAGTGGGTGGGACGTTAACGTCCTTTTCTACCACGTATAGGTGATATCAAAAACGGGGCAAAGAGAAAAACGTCAGCACAACATAATAATATTATTTGGCCCCGGCCGGGATTCAAACTCAAGACTTGAGCATTGAAAGTCCAACGCTCTACCATTCGACTATCCCGGCTGCTTCCACGGTGTGTGTGTGTGTGTGTGTTCTCCAGGACCTCTGTCAATGTGTGGGAACAACAGATACCGCTGCCGCTGTGGCCCGCTGTCTTTGTGCCGACAGTTCCCGGTGGTGGGAACGTAGTGTGACAGACCGCGGCCAGGACACAAACATGACAGACGATCTCTATGAGAGACTGGTCGCCAGGTGGGTGGACAGCACTTTCCCTGCAAATGATTATCAAAACATCATAGGACGTACGAAGGATAGGAGACAACTATTTTGGATTCCATCTGTCTGTCTGTCTCCCTCTGTGTGTGTGTGTGTGTGTGTGTCCCCTGATATGTCCGACGGTCACTGTTTCAGGTTCTGTGGCCCCGCCACCTCTATAGAGGTTCCGACTGTAACCACCCCAAGACGCTGTATGGAGCTGAGGACACCGTCTGAGGCCATCGCCCACACAGGTCTCATAATGGCCATACTGACCTTGTTTCCTGAGCAACTGGAAATATTAGACAGACCTGGACTTGAGAAGCTGTTTCTCTGGGGACCCCCAGGTACGGAGAAAACGACACACACACTTTTGTAGCGGACAACAATACAGCATGACCACACACAACTCGTGATGAGTGGATACAAAGCTTTTTACTGGATGTAGTAATTACATCTACTTAACAAAACATCATTTTCTGTCCGTAGTCCAAACTGGAGGGGCCCCATGGGCTCGTCTTCACGCGGCGGGGCTGATTTCGCTGAACTTGCCCACCTCTTTTTGCTCTTTCTTTATTTTCATTTCTGCCTCCATCGGTCCATTCACCTGTCTTTTGCTCTCTTAAAATCTCTTCCGGGAGGAAGGCAGTAAACGGGTATCTGGTGACCCTTGGTCCAGTGAGACATCCGAGGGTCGTTTCTGAAGGCCGACTTCACTAGATTCCTCCCACCTGGTCTTCACCCTGGCGGGCTTTGTTCGCAGCGCCCTGCTGATGCTGCTGAACACCTGTCAAGTTGAGGACCTTCACAACGCACCCCTCTCAGGTGCGTTGTTTTCCCAAACCGCCTCACGGCGGGGAGGTTCCGTGTTGGGGCGGTCTTTTCTCCAACTGCGTCCCAGGCATGTTGGCTTCATTGGCAGCTAAGAAATTTTCCTTTCTATCTCACTCGGTCTGTCCCTCACCAGCCCATTTGCCTGTCTCTTTCTCTTTGAAATCTCCCGAATTTAAGCGCTCGACAATGTCCTTCCTCTCATCTCTCATCTGATTTCTAAGTTCGGCCCCTTCATCTATGTTTCTTCTTTTTAAGCCCCTCAGTCACGTCTGCACTACCAGTAGCTAGGAATAAGTAATGTTGGACATATGCTGCGAACTGGTTTATTGCGCCTAGGAGATGATACGTTGCAATATTTGCTGTATATGCGCTAAGTATTTTTCTTTCATTTACCTAGTTGTAATTGCTATTTGTTTTCTACCCTTTTTTGTGATCGGGAGTTCGAGAAATTAGCATGAAGGTGCAGCGTCTCCTGCATGTCCTGGGTTTATACCGCCCCGTAGACCAGTTTGCATCCTTTGTCCAACGTTACATTTTTGTTTGTTTGTTGTTGTTGTTTTCACGTAGTGCAGGCACAATCAGCCGCGATTTAGTCTTTGTAGCTTGCGCGGCTTTAAACCCGAAAAATCCCCCCCCCCCCCCTCCATACTGGAGGTGCCGGGGTCGCCGAATGGTAGAGCGTTGGACTTCTAATGCACGGGTTGTGAGTTTGAGTTCGAATTCCGGCTGGGTCCAATTATTTGTGCTGGCCTTTTCATCGTTGCTCCATCTTTGATATCACCCGTATGTAGTGGAAAAGGACGTTAAACCCGGATATAACCACCCCACCCAAACTGGAGGTGCACTACACTGCCAAGCTGATTTACAACCACGAGTGTCTATTTCTTGCTTTCTTTCATCTAACTACGTGTATGACATCCAAGTGATTTACTCTCTACAGGGACCGGGAAAACCATTACTCTGTACTTAAAAGCCCTACAGTGGAGGCGGCGGGGAAAGGACGTTCACTTGTTGAGTTCACACGAAAACAGCCGTGCAGTCATCATACTCATAGAACATCAGCTGCTGCACGCCCCGGGGGATGGTCCTACAGCAACACCAGCAGCCGCCCCGGGGGGTGGTCCAACAGCAACACCAGCAGCCGCCCCGCGCGTCTACCGCCATATGTACGACTTTTACAACAGCGACACAGACGTGCAGACCGCTGTCAACGAACTGGCTGCAGCCGCGAATAAGGGAGAACTTTACATCATCGCCGATGAGGCAATTTATGACGGCTCACAGTAAGTTGTACTGTGATGACGGGACACACACACACACACACACACACACACACACACACACACACAGAGTACAGAGAGAGAGAGAGAGAGAGAGAGAGAGAGAGAGAGAGAGAGATTGTGTGTGTGTGTGTGTGTGTGTGTGTGTGTGTTTAAAGGCTTAAAGCCGCGCAAGCCACAAAGACCATTCGGAGCAGGAGAAAATTGTTTTGTCACAGCTCATGGAACATGTGGCATCAAATGCTCTCCTGGATCCTTTTCAGTCAGCCTATAGATATGCTGGATGACGGTAAGGTGTCGGTACTCGCTCTCCTGGATCTATCCAGTGCGCTGACACGATTGACCACGTCACGTTGACCGATCGACTTCAACTTGTTCTTGGGATTCAAGGCACGGTTCTGTCTTGTTAAATCGTACCTCTCGGAGAGGTCTCAGACAGTTTCAGTCAGTGGTCGTCGTTCAGATCCTGCTTTGCTTCGGTTTCGGTGTTCCGCAAGGTTCAGTGCTAGGACCGGTTCTTTTTCTGCTGTATATGCAACCACTGTCCAGTGTTATTGCACAACACTGTTTCTTATCATGCTTACAGTGATGACACCCAGCTGTACAAGTCCAGTACTGTTAGTGATGTCTATGACATCATCCAGAGCGTGACACGATGCATTTTGGATGTTAAACAGTGGATGAGCATAAACAGGCTCAAGCTTAATGAAGACAAAACTGAAGCAATGTTCACTGCATCCCCGAAAACATCTGCATCAGCCACTCTACCTTCCCAAATAACGCTTAACAACACTACTGTTCGCTTTTCTCCATCTTTGAAAAACCTGGGCGTTACGATTAAGCATGATCTGTCAATGAATAAGCAGGTGTTGAATGGCTATAGAGCAGCCTGCTTAGAGCTGCGACGCATAAGTGCTATTAGACACCTACTCACCCCTGAGGCTACTAACACACTGGTCTGCTCGTTTGTCCTGTCCTGTCTTGACTATGCAAACTCCCTCTTGTCAGGTTGCCATCAGTACCTCCTTGATCGTCTTCAGAAAGTTCAAAATTCAGCTGCACGTCTTGTTGTAAACCGACCTGTTTCACCAATCTTACACTCCCTCCATTGGCTGCCCATCAGAGATAGAGTGAAGCACAAGTTCCTGTCCATTTGTCATGTATCTCTCTGGCACCGGACCTTCCTACCTTTCTGAACTCCTTCATTGTTACACTCCATCCAGGCATGTGCGTAGCTCCTCTGACACTAAAGTTCTGCGCACCCCCTCAGTAAGAACTAAAACATATGGTCAGAGATCCTTTTCCTTTCAGGCTGCAGCTCTTTGGAATCAACTTCCTAAGACACACAGAATCCAGTGCCAGTTTCAAACGCTGTCTTAAAACCCACCTATTTAAAACTGATAAGTGATCTTGATTTTACCCTGCCCTTCCACACCGTGTCAGCCGGCATTTTGATAGGTATTGTTTAACTGTTCCCTGTGAGTCTGTGTATGGAAGCTGTTTATTGTGCGGTATATATGTATTTTGTTGCCGTTCCTTACGTGTGTAACAGTCACTCATGTTTGTGTATATTGTTGTGCTTTATGTCATCTTTGTACTGTCACTGATACCTGTTCAGTTTATTTTTATGATGCACGGCGCTTAGAGCCTGTGTAATTTACATGTATAGGTGGCTTATAAATCTTCTTTATTATTATTATTCTCATTATTATTATTATTAACAACCACCCCTAAACCGACAAGTATGACGTCACTGCCAACATCTCTGACTGTGTCCTCTTCATTCTCGGTTACAGCGCCAGCGGCAGGTTCTCTGAGTTTGTCACTCACCTGTCAAACCGTGTTCCCTCCCTGAACCTGTGGGCTGCGGCAGTGGAGCGTGTCCAGGTACCACAGTGTGTTACCGTGGAGACCCTCACCCGCCCGCTCCGCTGTCCCCCAGCAGTGATAAGAGAAGTGGAGAAGTCACATGATATTGATGGTCAGAACGTCCTTAGGTACAGCAGCAGCGCCATCCCCGCCCCGACAGACGGCCCCAAGGTCAGGAGGTTACAGCACGCGACACGGACACGGGAGTCTGGTGTCACACCATTACCTGGTCACACAGGGGACTGGCCAAAGAACTGTGAACGTTGTGCGGACAGCATCATCAACATACTAATGCAGCTGCGGGTGGGTCAGTCGGGTATGTGTCACGTGTACCACTTACTTATCCACACACTCTCTCACTCGCTCGTTTGCTTACTCACTCAGTGGCTAATATTAGATTTTAGATCTCTCTCTCTCTCTCTCTCACTTTCATGGAACCAGTTGCCAGCATACTTAAAATGTACCCCGAAGCTTCATTCATTTAAAACTCAACTTCTCAGATACTTACGTCAGTCATAGGTCCGTGAACAATATCTGAACCATGCTAAATTACTCGTTATCAGATGGCACTATGAGATGTTACCTTTATACAAGTTATGTTGTATACTACAATTTCAAACACCATGCTATCTACTTCTTCACCTATTTTCCGATGTGTTTCCTTAGAATTTCTTGCGCTTCTTTCTATCTTTGCATGTTTAATTTTTTTTTCTATTTTCATATTAGACTTTACTCCTTCTGTGCCTGGTATACTTTTTGTCATCTTAGCCTTTATTTTTTTTAGTGTTTCTAGATTAGCAGGACAGCTTGTAAGATAGGCAGACCATGCCTACAAGTCTTTATCCTGAAATAAACGTTTCAGTCAGTCAGTCAGTCAGTCTCTCTGTTACTTGCCTGACGTCATCCCTCACGCACTCACTATCGTTGGGTCGGTTGCATTACTATGACTACCACAACTACACCACCACCACCACTAGCAGACGATGTGCATGAGTTGTGGTTGTCGTGTCACTAGGTCAGGACCTGCAGTACCGGGACACCATCATCCTGTGTGATGGACCACGTGACAACCTGACCGTGGTCAGCAGACTCCGTGCGCGTGGCCTGCCCGTGCGGGTGGTGACGTCACGTGACGGTGAAGCTGCCATCCGTGACGTGGCGCTGTCCGCTCGTAATGAGATAACCGTTACAGACAAGTGGATTGTGACGGGGCTAGAGAGAAGAGTTGTCGTCGAGATGATGACCGACGTTACCGTTGCTGACAGACTCCGGGCATTCTCCCGTTCCACCTCACTACTGATTTACTTTATTATTGATGATGATGATGATGATGAAGCACAACACAAACACACTTGATCCCTCCTTCCCTTCACCGCTCCACACTTTCCCTTTGCCTTCCTGACGGTTCTAACCGTTTGTGATGTCGTAGTTTTTCGCGGCTGTTACATTGTATTCTGCTCCACTCTGACTCCCCTCGTCACGTCCTGTACATCCGCGCGGGTTTCGTCATCCTAACGGTCTTTGTTGTGACGTCACCGTGACGCTGAGAAAGGCAAACATGATGTAGTTGACGGTCCCCTGATGGAGATCTGAGTGTCAAAATATGAAAATAATATTTACTCCAGGCCTGTGTTACCAACATCTGGTTACTTTTTGTGATGCCAGTCTCTATAGAAGTCAGGTCTGTGACGTCGTGCAAGAAAAATGACGTAATTTACGCTTAGAGTTACAGTCAGACAGGAAACAAAGATCGTACACTGTATCTCTCTGTAACTTGCAAGGAATTTGAACAGCCCGCTTTCTATAAGGTCACCGCTCTGGCCGATTCTCTCTCTCTCTCTCTCTCTCTCTCTCTCTCTGTGTGTGTGTGTGTGTGTGTGTGTGTGTGTGTGTGTGTGTGTGTGTGTGTGTGTTTAACCAATCCTTCAGAGAAAACGTGTACCTACCGAAGAAGAAAATCTGAGTTTTTGGCTTCATACTGTCAGCATCACCTGTACACTTAGTGCTCAAATACTGACATTATTATTGAATAAAATGTCTTCCTAACGGCATACGCCACCATCATCATGAACAACAACAACAACAACAACAGCAAAAACAAACAAAAGACGCAATGGCCGTGGTAGTTACTGTTAAAACAGACATGATGGATATAGAAATGTTGGACCCCCCCCCCCCCAAAAAAAAAAAAAAGAAAACAAAAAAAAAGAAAGAAACCAAAACCAAAAAAAAAAACAAAAAAAAACCTTTACCACACTGACTGCGATTTGTCCGAGAATTAAAAAATGATTTGTGTACTGAAAACAGCCTACAAAACGTTTCCGTAATTAAAGCTTAATTAAATTAACTCAGCGTCAAAACAACAACAACAACAACAAAATCACAAAATTGAAGAATGTTGGTGTAAATAAAAACATGGCGATAGGGGCTTTGTGATCAGAGCAAAAATCTCCTGCAGGCAGAAACTGTCAACTGTTATCCCATAGAATTTACCGCCACTGAACAAAATTATTACGGAGACTGTAAATATTGTAACTATCGTAAATATTGTAACTATCGTAAATATTGTAACTGCCGTCAATATTATTATTATTGCCGGGAACAGTTTTGAAAAAAAATGTAAATACTGTAACTATTGTAGGTACCGTAAACATTTCTATTTACAAATGCTGTCAGTGTTGTGGCGATTGTAACTGACCCAAACATGGTAAATACTGTACAAACTGTATATACTGTAAGCGTTGTAACTATTGTAACCGTCGGGAGTATTGTACAATCTGTAAATTTATGCTAAGTGTTGTAATTACCGTAAATATTGTGAACGATGTATTAATCCGTAACTGTTGTAACTATACTCTCATTGTAACGTGGTGCATTTTTTTCCTTGCTTCATTTTCAATAAAAATTTGGAAACTGAAACAAATCTTGACTTGAGTGTTTGTTGTGGAAAAGATTTCTTGTATGATTCTGTCTTGACACTGGTTTCATGTCTGTCCGTTGTCCTGACGAAATCTCCACATTGCTGTGTGTCTGTTTCTCCACATCAGAACTTTTGTTACACAGCAGTCCCACTCGCACACCACACGTACTGCTGTTCATGTGGTTGCTGCGGTTGTTGAGCTCTTATTTGTTGTTGTTGTTTTGGTGTGTGTGTGTACATAAAGTCTAAACATATAAACAGGTAAAGTCTGGTCATAAGACATTGGTCAATAATAATCCACACACATCTCTGGCATCGGACATTGATAATTACATGTGCATAAGTAATGATCCACACACATCTGTAGCTGTGGGTCTCTGTATGTGTCTGTGTCTGTGTCTATGCCAGTGTCTGTCAGTGTTTGTGTCTGTATGTGTGTATGTCTGTCAGTGCCTGTGCCTGCTTGTGTGTATCTGTATATCTATATGTCTGTGTCTATGCCTGTGGCTCTGTCTGTGTCTGTCGGTGTCTGTATGTATGTGTCCTGTCTCTGTGTGTATGTCTGTCTATGGCTCTGTCTGTGTCTGTGTGTATGTCTGTATCTCTGTGTCTGCCTGTGTGTATTTCTGTGTCTATGTCTATGCCTGTGGCTCTGTCCTGTGGCTATGGCTCTGTCTGTGTCTGTGTGTATGTCTGTATCTCTGTGTCTGCCTGTGTGTATTTCTGTGTCTATGTCTGTGGCACTGTCTGTGGCTTTGGCTCTGTGTGTATGTCTGTATGTATCTGTCTGTGTGTATGTCTGTATGTGTCTGTCTCTGACAGTGTGTATGTCTGCGTCTGTGTCTATGTCTGTGGCTCTGTCTGTGTCTGTGCCTGTCGGGTGTCTGTTGCTCGCGCGAGTGCGCCGTGTGCATTCGAAATAGTGATATGTAGAGATCTAAATGCAAAACACTGGCGTCTGCTGACCGCGCAAACTTTGAAATGGAACAGTCCGAGACTCTGCTGGTAAAGGAGAGACAGCAAAACTATAACGGACGCCTCACTTTTCGCTGTATAGATAGCCCCCTGTTGACCCAGCGCCAACCTGTACGAGGCTGTAACTGCGCCGAGAGAGAGAGAGAGAGAGAGAGATATTGTTTTCGGGGTGGCAAACAAGCATAGGTCTTTTATGAACAGTGTTTTGTGTTGTGTGTGTGTGTGTGTGTGTGTGTGTGTTGCTGTTGTTGTTTTGTTTGTTCGTTTGGTGGTTTTTTGTGTCTTGGTTTTTTTTTCGGTGGGGGGCGGGGGGGGGGGGAGATAAGGGTTAAGGGGCGGGTGGCGGCGAATGTGGGGGGGGGGGGGGGGAGAGGGGGACAGGGGGAAGGGGCGGATGCCTGGGATGTGGGAAAGGGTGGGGTGGGTGGGTGTTTGGGTTGTTTAACGTCCTTTTCCACCACGTAGGGTGATATCAAAGACGGGGCAACGATGAAAAAGCCGGATGTGGGAAAGAGGCGGAAAGATGCTCGGATGGATGGATGGTGGTGGTAGTGATGGGTCGGGTTCTAAGAGATTTATTCACGCCAGAGTGCTCGGCTGTCCAAAAGTAGGGCACAGGTCATCCCGTGCAAACCTGACAAGTGTCACCTCGGACAGTTGCTGTGGGGTTCTGTTTGGGAAATGCAGGTGATACACTTTTCTTCATGGTGTAAATATTTTACCGTTCAGCTGCATTGGAAATGTTTCCCTACCTGCAGATACGTAACTTACATGCATTAACCTGACTAGGTTGTGTGTCCATAGTTAAGCTGATTAGAAAGACAGGTCTGGTGAGACGAGACAAACCGCAGGATTGTAACAGAGTACACATTCATGTACACAGGGCTAAAACCAAACACATACAATCTAAAAATGTGTACTTTCCGCCCCTACAATAAGCCTCACCAAAACGACTTGGAGCAGCCAGTTCACACCGGCCGACCTTGCAGGAAAAGCCCATGGGATCATCGTCGCTAACTCGTGCCGTTGGACGAAGTGAGCTTTCCTAAAACTCCTGTCCAAATAAATTTATTCACACATTCTCCTTGCACGTATAGTAAGCACCTTGTTTTCAACGGCATCACAAAGCAGGAACTCCATCTTTTGGTGATCATTACATTGCGATTATGTAATATCACACACACACACACACACACACACACACACCCACACACACACTGCAGGTGGTAGTAATTTTCTTATCTGCGCGAAAGAAAAATTTGGAGGTCAAAGTATTTCAAGTTGAAATACCCACCATGAAGACTCAGAGTATGCACCCATTTGATCAGTGGAAAAAAACAAACAAACAAAAAACTCACCGATCTTGACCCATCGAGCACCCCTCCCCAAAAAAGCGGAGTACACCATGTGACCTTCGGCGGGCGGAGGGGAGGGGGGAGGTGAGACTGGGGGACGGAGGGAGATTGGCCAGTTAAGATTGGTTTGATGAGAGGCAAGGAAACTGGTCCAATCACAGAGCTGTTCATGAGCACTAAACATCTTCTCTATGATGTTTCCACCCTGATGATGTGATGAGCCCGACTTTGTGCGCCATTGTACCGACACCAACACAGACGAACGTTTGACTAGCGGACTGCTTGGCAAATTTCAGACACGTACCACAGTTCTCCGCTGACAAGCAGGTGCGGTGAGCAAGTGAAAGTAGCCGACGGTATTAAAATGGCCGCCGAAGAGGACTTCTGCTTGCCGGAAAAGAAGAGCCGTTTGGACGAATGTGATATGAACTGCATCAGTCCTGCAGCAACAGCAATCACCGACATTACAACTTCAACAACGATTACAACCGTCACCAAAAGTTCGCCTTTGCATGACATGTCAGTGCCGCAGGAGGCGACGGATCAGCCGTCCACGTGTTTGGAGGAAGTTTCCAAAGACTCCCTCATTGCTGAGATACTAGGAGATTCTGGGGCGGATTTTGCGGAACCTACGAACACTTCCTTGTGCGGGCACGCGATGTTCTTCGATGATACGTGCTACCAGAGCGAGAACAATGCAGCACCGCAACCTTTTCAGTCACAGGACAGCTGCTGGGTAAGTCGCATTGAGTGTAGCATGAAGAGTGTGAGTGAGTTACGCGCTGTGTTGTGTTTGTTCGTCGTTTGTGGTGTCATGGGTTGGCTGCTTGGTTGTGTTCATGTTGCAGTCAGCCACATATGAAATATCCAGTAATTAAATGATAGGCATATTTTTGATAGTTCATTTATTTATTTTTTTTTTTTTTTTAAATTTAATTTTATTTATTTATTTATTTATTATTATTATTATTTTTTTTTTTTTTTTTTTTGGGGGGGGGGGGGATGGGGACAGGACAGTTAGCGAATCTGTGTGTGTGTGTGTGTGTGTGTGTGTGTGTGTGTGTAACCGGCTTCCTCAAACTTTCATCCTTTTCTTCTGACATATTTGCCCACAATCAACAGGATGATTTTTCTAGCATGTTTGTCATGAGTCCGCGCCCCAACTTTTCCTTTGAAAACAAAAGCAGAGAGGACTGTGCGATTGTGTGTGTGGGTTGGGGGGAGGGGGGGGGGCAAAAGTAAACGTTAAAAACGTTTGCTCTCAAAGCAAAGACATCAGATGGGAGGTGATACGTAAGGTCATTAAAATGTTTGTTGTTTGTTTCTACAAAATGAATCACCGCACAAGAGCTCGATACGCCGATTGATACGTTACAGATTACTCCCGTTATGAGTTGCAACATCCTAGGAAGCAAAATCAAACCAATACCACCCCCACCCCCCCCCACAGTGATAAAAATTAATAACAGAAAAGAAACTTTAAAAGAAAACAAAATAAAAGAGAGAGAGAGTTGGCCTTACATTTTCTTCATTCGGCGATTCTTCAGTACTCCGTGAAAGACATTTGGCGCGTTGTCTGTGAGCTGGTCGGATTTATTTTTTTTTCGGGGAAAAATCTGCAGGAAAGTTTGTGGAACATCGTACGTCCCTTATTTCGCTGGCTTCACAGTCCGTGAGTCCACTAGTCCATGCATAGTCCGTGAGTCCACTAGTCCATGTATGGTTCAATAAGTCCACTTTCGTTTAATTTCTGTTGGGTTGCCCACAATCACAAAACTCGATATCACACAGACTGACGGCAGCAGTTGCTCGCAGAAACGTTTCACACAGATTGACAATCTGGTTTACCGCAGAACAAATATTATCAGGCACATCGACTGGGCTGGATATCCGTCTCTCAGATATTACGCAGATTGGCGACATTGCTTTCCTCTAGAAAAGCGACATTGGTCTCCTCTATGAAGATTGACAGTTCCGGTTAAATAATTATTTGGCAGCAAACAGCAGACCATGTATCTGACTGGATCGGTTTTCCGCAACACAAATTTATCACCGCATCTTGGCTGCTTTGGTCGTTCATAATTATGAACGATAGTACAGATTGCTGATTGGTTGTCTATGGAAATATATCACGCAGACTGACAATTCTGGTTTTCTGTAGCACAGACGGACAAAATAGTGTCACGCATATTGACTTGTTTGGTTATCCACATCACAGATATCACACTTTGTCCGTGCAACAGACATCACACAGATTGTCCGTACAGCAGATATCACATAGATTGTCCGTACAGCAGATATCACACAGATTGTCCGTGCAACAGATATCACACAGATTGTCCGTAAACAGATATCGCACAGATTGTCCGTACAGCAGATATCACACAGATTGTCCGACAACAGATATCACACAGATTGTCCTTAGAGCAGATACAGATTAACATATCGCACAGATCGTCCGTACAGCAGATATCACATAGATTGTCCGTACAGCAGGTATTGCACAGATTGTCTTTACAACAGATATCGCACAGATTGTCCGTACAGCATATATCGCACTGATTGTCCGTACAACAGATATCACACAGATTGTCCGTACAGCAGATATCGCACAGATTGTCCGTACAACAGATATCACACAGATTGTCCGTACAACAGATATCATACAGATTGATGACAAAAAAAACCAACAACCTTCAGCTGTCTGTAGGCTTCGTTTCCTCGTGTTTCTGTTCAGAAGTGAAGACCAATGCGGTGCCGACTGTATGTAATATTTCGTTTTTGAAATACGGACTCCGTCTGTATACCAGAAAAATCGTTTCACACGGGCTGCACATTTCGCAGACAACTGTTACAGAAGACATGCTTCGACGAATCTCGCAGAAGCGTTGAAATGCAGTTTAGCAACAAGGTTTGTGCTAAGACCGCATGTATCTATCGGCTGTTGGTGAGGAAAAAAGAAAGCCGGTCCCGCTGAAATTGCAAGATTGCAGAGGTGTTCTGGTGGAGAAAACGAGACACTGTGCTTATCCTTGCGATTGTCCCAGAAACTGAAGAATATCTCCATTGGTTTTAGGTTTCGTCCTCCGCAGAAATTCTGTCCAACATTTTGACAGCGCCGGAGAAACAGACGATGTTTCTTCTTATTTTCAATGAGCTGAAAATATTGGACACGGCTTCTGGAAACAGAACCAAACTTGTCTCCTCGCAAACGGTTTTTCTTTCTTTCTTTCTGCCCAAGTTTTCTGCAACTCAGAGGTAAGGCATAAAATGACGTGAGCTGTACTGAAAAGACCTGCGTTACGTGTGTCAGTACAGAAAATTGACTAGTGAATTCGCGGGTAACTTCAGGGTGTAAACAAAAAACACGTGTTTCCTTTGCTGTCGTCGTTGTACAGGCAAAAAAGTCGTGTAACCATTGGCGCGTTTGTGGGCCGCAATAGCCTAGCGCGTGCATTCGAGACATGAACTTGAACCGAGGTCAGAGTCAGAGGTCATGCCCCCCCCCCCCCCGCTCCCCACACACACACACACCCTATTTTTTTTTTTTTTTTTTTTTTACTTTGGCCTCTTCTTTTTCTAGCACGGAAGACATTTTTAACACACACACACAAAAGGGGGGGGGGGGGGGGAGTTTTTTTTTTTTTTTAAGCAAGAATGACCCAAAATCTGGACGGATGTAACTTTGACGCTGGTGTTCGTTCAGACATAATGACGGGAGCATTCCCATCTGTTTTTGGTTTTCAGCGTGTAAAATCTGTAACTTTTGTTGTTGTTGTTTTTGTTTCTGTTCGTTTTATTATTTTTTTTGTCATTTGGTGTTTTTTTTTCACGTTGGTAAAAAAAAGATTGTCTTGACTATTTTCCGCGTCATTGATATCATTTTTTCGTGACTGAAAAGGACGTTAAAGACATTAAAGACTTAATTTGCATTATAAGCAGATTGGTGCAAGCGCTCTGGCATTCACGAACATAACCTGCACCCATCACCCCCGCCTCCCCGTTCCGAATTGAGCACATCGCTGACGTCACGAGTGTTCATTGCACGTGCAGCACGAGATGCTCATGTGACTTGCCGTTAACCGTGGGGGGGCGGGGTGGATGAATGTAGTGGTTTGCGTGAGCTGCATAGCGGCTGGGTGGGCGTGTACTCCAGAACTGAACTATCCGTAGGCCACACTTTCACTTTGCGTAAGTGTCTAGCGTCCTTCTTTGCTGTCTTGTCCTATGTCGCCGTGAAATATGCGTGGAGTGTATCACTCGCAGCTGCCAGCGAGAAGTTTCACAGGAAACTGCTAACATTTGGAACACGTTTGAGAACGCTTCTGTACTCTCTTAGCTTTTTTGGTTATGCGGGTTTTATCATTATTGGTCATTATTTACACCCAGTCTGTGGAAATTGCTTCGGTCTTTCCGACGCGATTCAAATGCGTCCATAACCTTTTCTCCGTAAACGGTTGCTTTTGTTGTTTTTTGTTGTTGTTGTTGTTGTTGTTTTTAAATTATTCAGTCCTGCAAAAGAAAGTAGTGGTACACAACATTTCATTGAAACTTTACCCTACAGCAGCTCGTAAACTGAAGAGCATCTGACTTTTCATTACGCTGTCACAGACGCGATGTATATTTCATCCATTGTTATTCACCAGTTGTCTTTCTGTTTGATTTGCAGACGACAGAACACGATTGTTCCAACCCCCAGCAGCGACAGCCCCACTACCAACACCAACACCTCCACCACCACCACTCGTCATGATGTCGTCTGCCGTAGCTAAGGACAACGCACTCTTTGCTCATCACCATGGAAACGCACGGCGGACTGCTGCAGCAGACTATTGAACAGGTACAAGTCTGAACTCTAAGACATTCCGAAACTCCTTTCGGGTTCAGACTTTTTTTTAAAAAAAAACTGTCCTAACACTAGTATTAGTAGTATCTTGTAAAGGCAGTTTTGCGGTTTGGGGGAGTATATGAATTCTCCGCATTCTTGTGTTTTGTTGTTGTGGTTGTCGTCGTTGTGTTTCGTTTCTTATCACTCTATACACCTTTGGCGAAAGTTGTCGATGTTCTTGTTCCACGATGGTTTGTGTGTTTAGATTCTTTCAGTTCATGTATATTTATTTAGTCATTATATACTCGTCACGATCGTGGGTGTGCGCGCCTGCCATCCTCTGAGGCTCTCTCTCTCTCTCTCTCTCTCTGGAAAAGGACGTTAAACTCCCAAACACCCACCCACCCTCTCTTTCTCTCTATACGATATGGGGAGTCAGGGTGGCCGAACGGTAGAGCGTTGGACTTCCAATGCTCGGGTCGTGAGTTCGTATCCTGGCTGGAGCCAAATATTTGTGCTGGCTTTTTCACCGTTGCCCCCCGTCTTTGATATCACCCGTGTGTGGTGGAAAAGGACGTTAAACCCCCCCCCCCCACCCAAACACCCACCCACCCCTCTAATACAACGTAAAAAATACGGGTTTTGATTATTAAATTAAGTTAAAGAGCGTTAATTGGTGGACTAATTCCGGTCACATGTGTAGGTGTTGGCGGAACACGAGCTTCTCACGTGCTGCCCAGTGAGGCGATGGCGCTGTGCAACGAGAAGATGTTCCAGCTGATCTGGGTCCACCTGCCCTCTCCTATCTCACAGGATGTGCTCAGTGTCGTTACTACTGCCATCAGGTGACTGTCCACACACACACACACACACACACACACACACACACACACACACACACACACAAACGCGCACGCACGCACGCAGAAGACAGAAGGGTTCCATCCCCCCCCCACCCCCCCCCCTGCGGATAGGATAGTGCGTCTGCGGGTGTTTGTCTTTTGTTTCCTTCTGGTGGGAAAGTCGAAGGGGTGGGGGGGGGTGGGGGTGGGGGTAAAAATCTTGTAATCTGCCACCATAATTTGCAATTGCGCACACACTCAACAAAGTTTTGAATGTAGTACATTTCTTGTGAGAAATCACTATAACTGTCTCCTCGTCATGCTCGTTCAAAATGCAGTATTACTAATTGAATGACTCGGGAATGTTAAGCCTTGTTCCGTGAAGGTATCACTGTTTTGCAGTTTCAAGGGAAAAAAAAGTTTTTTCTTTATTCTTTGTCAGGTACTCCAGCAAGTGCAACAGAAAGACGATCATGATGGGAGTGACGAGTAACCAGCCGGAAAGTAGGTGCTTGGTTTCTGTCTTCCTTTCTTATCTTTCTTCCTCGATTTTCCGGGGGAGTCGGGCGAGCTGAGCGGTAGAGCGTTGGACTTTAAATGCTCGGGTCGTGAGTTCGAACCCAGATATTCATGCTGGCCTTTGCCGCATCGCCACATTTGCGGGCTAGGTTTCTTTTTCATTATCCTCCGTTCAAAGCCTTCCCAAAGCGCTGTGAGTACTCATCTTGTGTGGAGTCATGCGCCATCATCATCATCATCATCATCATCATCATTTGATCATGATCAGTGTCAGGAAAGAGGCAAGCCGCCACAAGACTTACCCACCCACTGTGGTATTTGGCGTTAGTTTGACCTACATTCACCTACTTCCTCTGTTGGCAGTCGACCTGCATCTTCACGGCATGGACGACATCCTCCTGGAGCCCGTTTCCAAGGCAACGATCCGGCAGAAGTACTTTGATTGGACGACGGTCAAAGTGATGCCAGGTAACTACTACTTCTCCTCCTCCTTCTTCTTCTTCTTCTGCGTTTCTCGGTACTGAACTCTACCTCAAGACTCGGTACGTTTCGGTACATTTGTGCCCACTTCTTATCTCGTTCTTCAGCTTTGTGATATCACCCTTACGTGTGTGGGAAAGAGCGTACCTCTCCCCCCCCCCCACCCCCTACTCCCTCCACCGTAACCCCGCAAATCAACCAACTGTATGAAGCATGTTGTGAATGTCCTGTGTGTAGATTATGAGCTCGGTCTCAAGGAGGAC
Source organism: Batillaria attramentaria (assembly GCA_018292915.2). Lineage (NCBI taxonomy): Eukaryota > Metazoa > Mollusca > Gastropoda > Batillariidae > Batillaria > Batillaria attramentaria. Next base: position 587,181 of record JACVVK020000167.1, read on the forward strand.
ACCTCTGACCCCTGCTACACCAGATTCCAGCGTTAGCACCGAGTCAACCATCGAACTAAAGTAAGCAATATATATTTTAGTATCTTCTACAATAGCCCTTGCATGCGCGCTGTGTGCTTTCGGGTTGAACGGGTGCCTGTCACCTTTTTGCTCATTTGGAAAGGTAAAGTTTTGTGTGTCTATAATGATCAAGGAGATGTGTACAACAGTGTCGTCCAAAGCACCGTTTACGAGAAGTAATCCATTCTCTAGGGGGATGAGAAATGACGTGGTAAAGGTGTTTCAGGTTTTTGAGAACAAAAGCGGTGCAAAAGGAAAACTGTCACGGTCTGACCTTCATACCAGACGGGCGTACGCATCCATTTGGGGTGAACGAACCAAGATTTCTTTTGCTTTTTTTTTTCTTTATTGGTTTTTATTTTTTTTGTCTTTGGACTTCATTGCCATGTCGTGGCCTGGGAGTCAGGATAGCTGCATGGTAGACGCGTTGAACTTTCAGTGCTTGGGTCGTGAGTTCAAATCCCGGTTGGGGGCAAAGTATTTGTGCTGACCTTTTTCTCATTGCCCCGTCTTTGATATCACCCATACTTGACGGAAAAAGGCGATAAACTCCCGATACAACCTCAGGCCCCCCCCCCCCCCCCCCCCGCCGCCGCAACCACCATCTCACAATCCTTGCCGTTCAAGTTACATCAACCCAACAAAAAATTGTTTGTGTTTGCCACGTCGTTTATGTTATTTGGTTTTAACTTCATTCGTTGAATGTGTGTGTGTGTGTGTGTGTGTGTGTGTGTGGTGTGTGTGTGTGTGTGTGTGTGTGGTGTTATCAGTTATCGTACGCTAAGCGTCCCGACACTACCAACGACAGCGGTATTCAGGCAGAGGCGGACATTGTGGACCTGAAAACCTCCCCCGCCCTTCGCCTTCCCCCCGCACTCCGTCCCCCACACCAGCCAGCACGCCAACGTTAAGGACACCAAGCCAAGGTAGGGGGAATCGCTTACTTATCACGAGCATGCACCTAGGCCCTACCAAGCACAAAATTCACAAAAATCACGCCTTTTTTCGTGACAAAGCAAAAATCACTACAACTAGCACACTCGTAAAACGGGGTACTTCAGACAGCACTGTACTTGACCCCACGAGCAAACTGTGTCCTAGCGATTGTATAAGCTTCAAACCTCGCTTCTTGGCCGCTGTAAACTCCATTCTGCTCTCTCTGAAAAAAAGGGGAAACCGGGGGTGGCCGAATGGTAGAGCGTTGGACTTCTAAATGCTCGTGTCGTGAGTTTCGTATCCCGGCTGGGGCCAAATATGTGTGCTGGCTTTTTCATCGTTGCTCCGTCTTTGATATCACCCGTATGTGGTGTTAAAAAAAAGACGTTAAAACCGCCAAACACCCACCCCACCCCTTTCAGAAAAAAATAAATGCTGAGCAGTGAGCACCCACTTCATCACCTGTTGAAGCAAGGCTGATGGTATACATAGGTTAGACTCGGGTCGTCGTAAGGGCAGCTCGACGTCATCCTCCTCGATCACTCGGATGGTAACGCCAGTTCTCCTCATCCGAACGGCTCGGGCCAACTATTTGTACTGGCCTTTTTCTCGTTGACCCGTCTTTGATATCACCCTACTGACGTAGTGGAAAAGGACGTTAAACTCCCAAAACACCCACCCCACCCTCTTCTCATCCGAACACGCATGGGTAAGTAGCCCTGAGTACGTATGACTATGGTGTCGATGACGGGCGATTTTTAAAAAGAAAATTATTGGCGTGTGTGTGCGTGTGTGTGCGTGTGCGTGTGCGTGTGCGTGTGTGCATGTGTGTGTGTGTGTGTGTGTGTGTGTGTGTGGTGTGTGACAGGATGAGTATGTCGATCCAGACCACCAGCCCGCCCAACCCACCGTCGTGGTGTCGGGCGGAACACGCTACGAAGGAGAAACACCGCAGGTGAATATTCTACTCTGTTTCACACCAACTCCTAAACACCCACCCACCCTTAACTTCGACTGTGCGTAATGGAGGCATCTCTGTCACAGTTGCAGAGTTCTCAGCGCTTCGGAGACACTTATAAAACCAGATCAAGAGTTTGCGGTGACTTCGTTGTGCTTTTGGTCAGTGGGCGAAACACATCGCTGCATTGTCTTAGCGAGTGCTGTGTGTTGCACGAGAAGACTAGCCACTGCGAACTTTCTCGCTCTAGTGTCAAAACGAAAACTGAGCTGTAAAATCCAATCAGGTTGCCCTTGGCTTTTATTAAGGTTTCAGGGACGCTGTAACTGTGACAGAGTTGACTGTGCATTTCGTACAGTCGGATAGGGTTGTTTTTGGTGTTTTTTTGTTTTGTTTGCTTTTTGTTTGATACTGCAGACCTTTAAGGTCCATGTGGCACTGTCACTAGTCAAAGCTTTAACGCGAAAGCATTGATCAGCCGTTTCCCTGCACTTCTAAGTTAGATAACAATGCATGTCTCAGACAGCTGAACAGTTATTTAAACTAAACGGTTCCGTATTTGGGATCCTGTTAGACTTGATAGTCACATCTGGTTGATGCATTAGGCTGCGGTCATAAACGAAATAAAATATGTATTGATAATCTCATAGAGTTCAGTACAGCTGAAATGGTCACAAGAGGCAACATCTGCCATTATTTCAGCAAAACCAATCGCGTTGCTATGGTCAGTACGGTTTCGTCGCATACAACCAGAGGACGTACTTTGCCTTGCACTTAACCAGTTTTGGCAGCTAGGCACGTCGCGTCCCCATACCCCCCAAAACACAATACAGTAAACTACGACAATGACCCTTTCAGCTGTAATACACAGTGGCAGTTTACGGTTTTGTCACTTGGCTCTGCATGCCTGGGGTTGGTTGCTAATGGCGATGTGAAACAGCCCGTCTCAAGTCCACAGGGAGCGGATCAAGGACAGCTGCGATCAGCTGCGGGTGCTGCTGCCGTACAGTGCGGGGCCGGAAGACGGACATGGCGTCCATCCTGGAGATGACGGTCGACTACCTGAAGATCGTCAACAGCAAGCTGCCCACAGAGTTCCACGCGCACGTGAGTCACGGTGGAGATCCGTTGGTGGGCAGGGACGGGTTCGCCAGTCTGAAACTGTGATTGACGTGTAGCTGGTTCCCGATTGGCAGGTCATATTAGCCAATCAAATGGAGCGAATACTTCGACGGGCCCACCCACACCTGTTTGCTAAGCGTGTCTGGCAGTAAAAATGCGTGCGCTGCGTGCGGTTGCCATGGAGGATTCGTTTTAAATAGCCAGTGGGCGTGGCTACAGGCGCATGGGCTACATGCAGATGCTAATTTGGTATGCGGCGCGTGCTGGTCTGTCACTATAGCGCCTAGTGCATAGCAAACCACGGCTCTGCTGGCAAACCGTCCTTGTCCACAGGCAGGGTTGAAAGGGCAGGGAAAGTTGGGAAGGGGGTCTCTATCATCATTGAGGTTTCACTTTCTGATCAAAAGATTTGTTTGGCTTTGCGGCCTTAGTACTTTATGTAAACAGAGCTATGTGGCCTTGTAGTTGCATATTTTAAAAAGCATGTAGGACCTGCGTGCGTGCGTGCGTGCGTGTGCGTGTGTGTGTGTGTGTGTGTGTGTGTGAGTGAGAGAGAGAGAGAGAAGAGAGAGAGAGAGAGCTGTTGCCATTTAAATTTGTTTCGTGTGGGACTGCCGCTTACCGGTAAATCTATATGCATGTGAGTGTATCATGTTGTACACTGCATGTTTCCTTGAACTTGGTTGTGCCCCAGTGTTATGCTGTCTTTCTCTGTAACCGCCAAAGGTAATACAATCTTGAATCTTGAACCAATTCGAATAAAGATACTGCACTTTCTCCCCGAAGTGGGCCTCCTCTCGTTCTTCTCGTCTCCTCAATGGCGACTCTAACCCGTATCGAGTGGCGCCGCAGGTGCTGGAGTCTGATGACGAAGAGCGGTGGCCCAAACGCTTGCCCGTCCGTCCGCACGCCAATCAGCGGGGGGCGGGGCTCGAGGGGAGGGAGGGGCGGGGCAGCAGGCGCAACAGCCAATCGCCGGCCAGGACCCTCGCCTTTCCCAAGGCACCGGGTACATTATGCATTTCTGTTCTTTGCCAGGAAGACAAAAAAAAAAAAAAGAAAAAAAAAAGCGAACATTGATACGTCAGAATGGCGGACAAACTGTTTGTCAAATGTGTAGAAAAAGGCGACTTTACTAAGACGTTACAACAATGTAAAGCTGATTGCATGCTCATAATCATTTGAAGCATTAAACAATAAATATACTGTCCGTCACAACTTTTGAATCTAGCTAGCACGGGAAAAAGAAAAAAACCCACAAGGCCCAGCCATTTTGAATATGGAGATTTTCTCGATGATCAGTAGACGATTTTGGTGTATCTCTTGGGCGTTGACAGCTGAGATGACCAAGTTGTTCTTTGTGTAAAACTGAAAATGTAATTAATTGGCTAAACTGACGTGTGTGTGTGTGTGTGTGTGTGTGTGTGTGTGTGTGTGTGTGTGTGTGTGTGTGGTGCGAGTGTGTGTGTGTGTGTGTGTGTTTGTGTGTGTGTGTGTGTGTGTGTGTGTGTGTGTGTGTGTGTGTGTGTGTGTGTGTGTGTTCTTCAGTACCCCAGCAGAGAACTTCCTGTGTGCAAGTACGCAGAGTCGGATAACTCGTGTTCTGGGACGACCTACCATGGTCTACACCTGTGTCTACCATTACTAGAGGTACGGGTAGCGCGCGCGCGCGCGCGCACAACACACACCACACACACACACACACACACACACACACACACACACACACACACACTCACATTCACTCTCTCTCCTCTCTCTCTCTCTCTCCTCCCCCCCCCCCCTCTCTCTCTCGGATTCGGACAGGTAGCTGAGTGATAATGTTGATGATATAATAATCGTAATCATCTAGATAAAGTACACGACATCGACAACAACAACAACAAACAATCTTTTTTTAGGCGGAGGTGTTTCCCGCGGGTGCAAGACCTCAAACGAGGCGGGCAGACAACAAACATGATGCTCTCCCCTGTCCGGATTCCAAGCCTCTTTCTGTCCTCTGACGCCAAGATCGAGGTGAAACAGAGAAATCACGGGACGCCAAAATACCATCATAACAATTATTTGTTGTTGGCCGTTCAAATGAACAAATGCCATGTTGACGGATAAGTAACTTGGTATAAGGACAATCTGGGTACATGTACTTAAAGGGAGTTTGTGATTTTCAAGTTAAGTGAGGTCGAAGTTCTGTTCCTCAAATACGGCTTTTTTGTCGCCTTTTTTTTAATTTTTTTTAAAGGCTCATTCCTGTTTGTTCAAAGAATAGACGAATCCACTCTTGTCAGTCAAAAGGGGCGAGTCCCCAGAATTTAGCCAATCGCCTGCCGCGACATAATGAGCACAACACATTGCATGGTCTGGGAAAGTTTCTCATCAGACACTATACAAAGAGGGAAGCACATTGTAGTTCGATATGACTGAAACGTGGAAAGAAAGCAGCAAGTCCATTGACGTCATTCGAGGAAAGTGACCATTACCGTGATTACGTCAGTCTCTTTTATCTAGAAGTCACCCCCTTTTTTCCCCATAAAATTACCATTTTGCCAATACACAACGAAGCATAGGGGCGGCGCTTTGGTCTCCGTCGGGGCTTGCGGAGTGGAGTCGTCTATTGTTTTAGTCGTATTTCGACCTAAGAAGATGGATGAAAATTTAATGTTTAAGTATAAACTCTTTGCGTACACGTAATTTGATGGTTGTTTGTGAAAAGAATTTTCTGTTCAATCATTTCGTAGGTCAGGCGAGATATTCAGTTTAAACTGATGTCGATCAGATCTTGTCGGCACTACAATGCTGGCGGTAATTGATATCCTTGGTGTCTGATGCACAGAAACAGACTAGACTATAGGCTCATTTACCTCGGGCTTTTTGTGTTTTGTTCCAGAAAGAGGCACAGACTTACCCTAGTCTCCGTTTAATCTTTCAGTCTCCAGTCAAGCCAGTCTAGGACCTAAAATAATGTCCTAGAATCTGTCTAGCCAGGCATCAGATCCTTGGTCGGGAAACTGTCCTCTCCGAAAACCCCAGCAAGGAAGTAGACTATGACCGACCAAATGATTGGATGAATGAATGAATACTTTTTTTATGTTTTGAGCCACAGCTGTTTGTGTCCAGGTATTTAATGTAGGGGTGAGTTTGTGCAGGCGGTCAGCGCTGTGACTCGGGTCCACCCAGCGGTATGAGCCTCCCCACCTTCATCCAGCCCGCTCTCCACACCCCTCCTCCCACATGTTCACCGCGGACACGCCGTCCGCCTCTTCTGCCGCCTCCACGCTGGTCTACAGCTCCCTCGGACACGCCTCGACGTCGTCGTCAGGAGTAGACGCAGCCGGTGTGCCCCCGCCCCTCGCATGTACGGCCCCACCCATTTCAGTGTGGACTCCTTCCTCGCTCACGGCGGGATTGGCACCCCTGGTACCGTGGCTCCACCCCCTCCTCCGCCCCCTTCCATGACGGCGCGCTACTCGCTGTCGGCTGATCGGCGTGAGGGAGGTGGGGGTGGTGGTGGGGTCAGTAGCCAGCCGTTACCAGCGTTCCGCCATCTACAGCGACCCTTCAGCCCCGTCCTACTACCACTACCACTTCCCCACCGCCATGGCCGACCTCACCTCAGCCTACACTGTCGCTAGCTGTACCGGCGGCGGTGCGCAATTATGCAATGATTTTCTGGCTTCAGGCTCCACCCTCGTCCCTTCGGCTAACTCGGCCTTCACCCCGCGAGGTCAGCAGGCGCCCCCTCGCAGCAAGTCGGCCGAACCAGAGCCTCGCTTCCAGGAACCTGCGGCGGAGATCACCGTGGAAGAAGGCAGCGAAAAGACGGACACTAGTAATTTGATGGAGGAGAATGACTGACCGACCAACACTGAGTCACAGTAGTGTCAGGACTACTGGGTGCGCGAGAACTGAGAACTCGAATCAAAGGGACTGCACCCGCTGGGTCTGGTGTTTTTTAACTTTTTTTTTTTTAACTTTTTTTTTTTGGGGGGGGGGGGGGTGGGGGGACGATATTGACTCACGACTCAGTCGCAGTATTGGGTCTGCTCGGTGCGCAGAAAGTGAGAACACAATTCAAGAGATTTTCCCCCACGGTCTCGAATGTTTTCGTGTTTTTGCAGTATCCCCCGGTGATATTTTAGAACGGAGAGAGAGAGAGTTTACAGCAATGAGCATAACCATTGAGCACGTCGGCAGTTCCCGGTGCAAAAATGTAAGTACGATAGTCCGGTCCGCCTATACTAAAGGCATTTAAACTTATCCGGCGATATTCAATGACGGAGTATGGATTCTTGAGCATAACCATTCAGTACAGCGTTGGTCCCGCTTATAAAATTTAAGCAGTCCTAGTCCGTTTGTAGGCATTTACTTGAAACTCTCATCCGGTGATACTTAATAACGGAGCGCGGATTCTTGAGCATGACCATTCAGTACATCGTTAGTCCCCGGTAATAAAGTTTAAGCACGGCAGTCCTAGCCCGTTTGTAAGCATTTGAACTCTCACCTGGTGATATTTAATAACGGAGTATGGATTCTTTAGCACAACCATTGAGTAGGTCGTCAGCCCCGGTGATGAAGTTTAAGTACAGTAGTCCTAGTCCGTGTGTAGGCACTTAAACTCACTCACCCGGTGATATTTAATATAAAACGGAGTTTGCGGGTGTGAGCCTCAGTAGCCATTCGGTACATCGTGTATCCCCGTTGAAAGTTGTTTACAGGACGCTAGTATGTCGTGATGCGTTTAACTCTTCCCCGGTGAAAGTTGTTTACAGGACGCTAGTATGTCGTGATGCGTTTAAACTCTTCCCCGGTGAAAGTTGTTTACAGGACGCTAGTATGTCGTGATGCGTTTAAACTCTTCCCCGGTGAAAGTTGTTTACAGGACGCTAGTATGTCGTGATGCGTTTAAACTCTTCCCCGGTGAAAGTTGTTTACAGGACGCGGCTAGTATGTCGTGATGCGTTTAAACTCTTCCCCGGTGAAAGTTGTTTACAGGACGCTAGTATGTCGTGATGCGTTTAAACTCTTCCCCGGTGAAAGTTGTTTACAGGACGTTAGTATGTCGTGATGCGTTTAAGCTCTTCCCCGGTGAAAGTTGTTTACAGGACGCTAGTATGTCGTGATGCGTTTAAGCTCTTCCCCGGTGAAAGTTGTTTACAGGTCGCGAGTATGTCGTAATGCGATTAAACTCTTCCCCGGTGAAAGTTGTTTACAGGACGCTAGCATGTCGAGATGCATTTAAACTCCTCCCCGGTGATATTTAAAACGGAGTTTAAAGGTGTGATTACAGCTACTGAGCACGTCTAATGTTCCCGGCAACGGATATTTTAAAAACACGCGTGTAAAAGGTGTACGCGTGGCTGCAATTATTGAATGCCACTCCCACAACACTACATTTTCTGTTATTGTTTTGTTTATTCGTTCGAAACATGATAACTGTTTGTGGTGGTGTTTTGTCGCCAGTCAGGGTACTTAGCAGTTTGAATAGGTATTATTTCAATTCATAAAATTTGTCTTTATTTTCTCGCCGTGATTCTGTTGTTCATTGAAGCGTGACACCAGCGCCCAGGAGCGTTTTGAGATCATTACTTTTCTGTTCTGGTTCGTGATGGTGTCTTTTTATATGAGAAATTCATCGTCTTCAGTTTCTCACCGTGTAAAAAATGAATGCATGCTGTGAATATTTATTTCCGTTTGTGTAAGCGACTGGTTTTCGCGTTCATGACGGTTTGCCCATAACATCAAATTGGTTTTAGTTTCGAGTGATATTGTTACTCTGTGCCAGGGAACAGTGTATGAGGTTTTCGTTGTTTTATTTTGTGTATACAAGTCTGACGGATATAATTCCAGACGGCTTCTGTTCTGGAAACAAAAATCGTTTGTGAGGAGCGATTTGCCTTCTTTTCTGCTACTAGTATAGTTTAAAGAGGGCCCAGGTAGGTATCTGGGCAAATTTGACTGCAGTATGTATAGTGTTAATTGGTGTCCTGTTTGCAGTGTCTTTATGTTTTGTGAGCAAAACTTCTTGATGCATTTACTTTTTTTTCAGGCGGTGTAAAATACTAAGGTTTTGATCGCATTGCAAATTGTGGGTCATCAGAATGATCGTTCCGATCATCCCGGTGTAGCATCCGGTCCGGTCCCCCCTCTGAAGTAGTCCCCCGGGGGACCAATTCGTGGCAAAAACTGCTCTATAATGGTCCCCCCCTTAGACATCCAGCCTCGTTTTCGACTGGTCCCCCTGGGCGATTTTGGTCCCCCCTCGCATCCAAAATAGGCCCCCTCTCGAACTGGTCCCCCTCTTTTCTAACCAATGTAGAGCTATGTCAGTATTTATTTTTAACTTTATTGTTACAAAACTTTATTGTCCCCAAAAGCACAGGGCCATAGGAACATTTTTTTTCTTTTTTTTTCCGATTTATGTGCTTGTTGTTATTTTTGTGTGTGTGAGATATATTTGTTTGGTTGTGTTCTTGTTTCTTTCAGTTGTTTTTTTTGCATTGGTTCTTTTTTGCTGTCCACATTTCCTGTCATTTTTTTTAAACTGGAAATAGCATTTAGAGAATAACATCAAAGACCAAGTATCTAATATTTTCTATACAACGCCATAGAAAAAATATTTCTTCAAAATTAAGTAAGTGTCCATGACATGAAAACTAGTTGCCACCTTTGGCTTTCAGCGTACTTCAAGTAGACAGTCAAGACTGAGTACCAGTGTCTCAAATCATGACCCTTGAAACAACAAAAACAGCAGAAGACTAACAGTTCTCAGGCTGGTCTAAGGAGTGACACAAAAAACAGGAGCAAAGTGATGTCCAAGATTCATTATATAAATTACTCTGTCTGTTTTCAATGGGGCCGATTGCCAAACTGGCCCGTATTTCAGCCACCTAGGTTGTCGGCCTGGAGCCTCTCTTGTGAACACATACACGGGCGTGTCCAAGAGGGTGGCTGCAGCAAATATCTCAACCTCGGTGGCCCAAGTACGGAATGAATTGTCGTGTACTTATAATTATAGGCATGTTTGACACGAGTCACGTGACGTGTCAAGAAGCGTGGCGACCGTTTTCTCATCCCACAAAAAAGAAAAAAAGAAAAGAGAAAACAAATCTAAACTTTTAAAAGTGATTTAACTTCGTAGATTTGCCGTTCTATGTAGCCTATACTTTTGTTTTTTAGTGGCGACCGTTTTCTCATCCCACAAAAAAAAAGAGAAAATAAAAAAACAAAAGTATAGGCTACATAGAACGGCAAATCTACGAAGTTAAATCACTTTTAAAAGTTTAGATTTGACACTGTAACCTTGACCCAGTTCAAGATCATCTTGAATAACATCTCTGTACAAAAATGAAAATAATTATACATATAACGAAAGAGGTGTGTGTGTGTGTGTGTGTGTGTGTGTGTGTGTGCGCGTGTGTGTTTGCGTGCGTGCGTGCGTGAGTGAGTGTGCACGCGTGCGTGCGTGCGTGCATAATGTGTGTGTGTGTGTGTGTGTTTGAGAGATGGGGGGAGGAGAGAAAGTGTGGGGGGCGAGAGAGAGAGAGAGAGTGAGAGAGATCCAGAGTCACGTTTTCTACTGAGTTGACACACACTATAACAATAAAGTTAAAAATAAATACTGACATAGCTCTACATTGGTTAGAAAAGAGGGGGACCAGTTCGAGAGGGGGCCTATTTTGGATGCGAGGGGGGACCAAAATCGCCCAGGGGGACCAGTCGAAAACGAGGCTGGATGTCTAAGGGGGGACCATTATAGAGCAGTTTTTGCCACGAATTGGTCCCCCGGGGGACTGCTTCAGAGGGGGGACCGGACCGGATCCTACACCGGGCCTTAAGATGAAAGCCATGTACGCAAAGAGTGTTGTGTACAGAAATAAAATAAAACGGTTCACCTGGCCTCTGTGTGTGTGCGTGTGTGTGTGTGTGTGAGAGAGAGAGAGAGAGCTAGCTCTCGGCGCAAAAACGAAAACAAACGCCCAAGGGGAAAAGGGGGGGGGGGGGGGGGGGGGGGGTGGGGATTGGAGTCGGTGGCAAAGTTACGATGATCTAGTACTTCTGACTACTTCAAAAGCAAATTTTGAACACTGGTATATATACGATATATGTTTGTTGTTTTTTTTTCTTCCGCTGAACTCACATCCACTATAATACCGTGTCTCTTGTCAAGATTTTGAAATCCGCGTACCCTGTCTTAAGAAAAAAAAAAAACAAAAAAAAAAAAACTAGGCGCAATTAGCTCTAATACTGCACGTGCTAAATCAGTACAGAAACAAAGCGGAGAACTCCACCTCAGCTGCGAGTAAAACGGGCGGAAGAATGAAAGAAAAATGTGCAGACGAGCGTTTTGGACATTGCAGCCACACACACACACACACACACACACGTGTACGCACCCACGCATTGACGATCTTGTGATATATGCTTTATTGTGGAATGTGTCAAATAGAAAAATAGTAGGTACATGTGAGAAAAATAGCTGACCATCAGCAGACACCTCCCATCCGTATACATGTGTATAATATGAGACAGAAATCTCTACTTCTGTCTGTGATATAATAAACTACTAGCATGAAATAGCGTCTGCATCTCTTGCACTCCGAAAACCGACTCTGCGGGTATTCGACTCCAATCCGACGCAAGCATGCTTATTGATCTCTCTCCCCTTCCTCGCTTCCGATTCCGCGCCTGCACCAATCAGGTCGCTCCCTTGTTCTGCTCGAGCGGAACACCCCTGAGAGCAGCGATGCGATTGGTTCGTCGGTCAACCAGCGAAACGCCGCTGATTGGTCTTGTGAGGAATTTCGCTGAGGTTCCTGCGCCGGGCTGGGGGGGGGGGGGGGGGGGGGGGGGGGTCAAATTTCCGCAGAGCCATGTGGGCGAATAGAAACTAGTTCTGCAGCGCAAAATGAGCCAATCCCCAATCACTCTTGTAGCAGGGACGTTAAAGCATCAAGATAAAGTCAGGAATGGGACACCCTATTCAGTCAAACATCAGCTGTAAGAAAAAGGAGATAAGTAGGTTATAAGTCAGGGGGAAACACTGACTTTTCCCCTCTGAAATATACAGGTCATGGCTATCAACTGTCACGGTTTCAAAGCTAATCAAAGACTTGATGTGTGGGTGGGTGTTTGGAAATGTTACGTCCTATTCCACAAGTATGGGTGAAACCGAAGACGGGGCAACGAGAAAACGGGGTGAGCGGTGGTCTAATAGGTAGTGCGTCGGACTTAGCCGCTGCGCTTACTGAACGGCCGCCACCGACCGCTGTCACGGCGATGAAGCGTGGGTTTGAGCCCAGAATGAGCTTGTGATATGTGACGCCGGGTTTTCCTGGTTACCAGGCTGCTCATCGGGGGTTTCTGTCCGGGTTATCCGGCTTTACTCCGAATTGTAGAGATCGTGAAAAGCCACTGCATTTCGATGGAAATTTCTAGACCATCCCAGAACATGCTGGTGCAGTAACGTCAGTAGACTACGCAACCTTGCCGGAAAGATTTCGAACTTGCCAGTAAGTTGAGGAATGTTCTAGATCTGACCTGTTTAGTATATAAGCAGCCCTGCACAACGTTCTGGGTTCTTCTTTCAAGAATTTGTTCTCCACGCATCTTCTGTAAATAAAGTATTGGAGTTGTATCCTGTTGTATCCCGTGTCTTCTCTGCGAGTGCACCAAGAGAGCGACATAGCAGGAGTAAAATACAACACTCCGCCAGTAAAACAGCAACCCCCCCCCCCAAAAAAAAAAAAAAAAAAAAAAAACCAGCGCAAATATTTGGCACCAGCTGTGATCCGAACTCATGACCCGAGCACTGACAAGCGCTATACCATCGGTCTATCCCGGTTCCCCCATGCACTTGAATATTTTGGAGTAGACCCTGTGACATACCTGTAAGGTGCATGATTTTCGTTCTTTGCGTTATTTAATATACACAGTAAAGATTTTGTTGGAACAGTCATGGTGAACACTTTCACAAATATTGAAATTGCACTTTGGTGGGCAAATGTACTTGCAATACAACTGACAGGAACACACGTAATCATAATGCAATGTGTAAAATTAACATGTACATTAATTTTGCTACAGTATATGTCTAAATAAAATCACATTTTGATCATCACAATCATTTTCGACCGAGGTGTAGTAAGACAGTACATGCAAAAAAATTTACTGTTTTATCATGATTGGCACTTTTGTTACAATCAATCAAATTCATTTTTACACTGTTCAAATCACAATCAAAATGAAGATACTTTGTATGATACACTGCATGTTTTTCAAGCTACATTTTATTCTGTCAAAGAAAGTTTCACGAATGAAACAAAACACAAACAAAGGGGAAAAAAATCATAAAAACCCTGCATATTCGGTTCCACAGCCAACCCAGGATAAGTATGTCTTCATTTGTCCTTGTGATGACAGAAGGAAATGGTGTATATAATGATGAATTAAAATATTCATACAAAAGTTGTGTAAAAATATTTCAAACAAATGTTAAGTAAACCACTGATATCATACTTGTCAAAACTGTCTACAGAAATGCACTTGTGCTCGTTACAGTGTGTACTTGTAAATAAAAACACTGTTCAGCTGTCAAATCAAGAAAATGCTAACAACTATATTTCCTGAGATAAGAAAATGGAAAAAGCTCCAATGCTATTCAAAAACCAAAACATTCCATTCTGAAATGTGGCATCTGCATATGGTAGTCCAGATTTTCCTGATTACAATGTCTCTTCCTCCGTTGTAAGTTATTCCTAATTATATCACAGCATTAAGACAACTCAAAGTGACACATGGGAATAAGTGACAACATTAGAAAGCTCAAAAATGTAAGGTTGAAGTTTACAAATATACATTTAGAGAGAGAGGGAGAGAAAAAAAAAAATTTCAAAATGAAATTGTGTTACATGTTCCTTATATCAATGCAACTTTCACGGAAATGTACCTGTAAGTAACCAGCAGTTTCAAGCAGTTAATGCAGGTTCTTGCATCAACCATGGAGAAGAACACTCCATTAGAAATTCTCAATTCAAGTGACATAACCACTGAATTATGGACTAGGAAACACCAAAGAATGCGCTCATACAAACAGTGCAAACTCCATGAGTAAAGTAAGTGTGTGTGTGTGTGTGTGTGTGTGTGTGTGTGTTTCTTTTTTGTCGAACAGGTAAACTACCCCTAACTATTTATACTGATCTAATTTTTTAGTTTTGGTTTGTTATATCTTGGTTAAAGCTATAATGACATCTAGTTGTCTCTTTTGTTGAGCAAGTGACATTCAGAGTGTGTGTGTGGGTGGGGGGGGGGGGGGGGCCATATATGTGCATGCCCAAGACTTAGTGTAATGCTGGCAAAAGTATTGCACATTTAAGACAAAGACCACAAGAACATATAGACTGTGATTCCTTCACCAGTGATCTCTTGAAAAAAAACACAACAACAACAAACAAACAAACAACAAAAAACCCTGCATCCCCCACAACATTTAAAACTATCAAAACACAGTAACACTCACAACATTCATCATATAGGTGAACAACCGTAGTCCTTTGGTTGTTATAGCCAGCATTATGGCTATGAAAACAGTTTTGCAAAAACTAGAACACCTCGAACACACACGTCGACTGCTGTCACCAGCAGAGAAAACAGTACAAGAGCGTCGGAGAAAAAGATCCAAGTATTATTCACTAAAACTAAAAAGGCTCAGAACACATTTATCCAAAAGCAAAAAAATGTGTAGATGTACTCCCAAAAAGTATAGATTCAGGTGACAGTATTCAAAATGACAAACACAGAGACAGTGTCATACCTAATCTCAGTTCATAAAGAAGATCAGTGGTGATGGCAGTTTTTTGTGTGTTTTTTTCCTCCAATCAATGCAGTAAAATATGTAAGAATCTGTGTGGAGTCCGTGCACTGATATCAACTATATATAGATAAGTTTCTGAGTAATGAGTAAACATAAATCCTAAACACAGGTACCAGCCTTAAGAAAAAAGAGAAGTGTTTGTACAAAAGTACTGTAGAACCCTGACTATATTCTGATATACTGTCTGAATAAGACACTTTTTCATAACCACTTTAACCCTGGCAGTACTGAGCCCAGAATATTCCAGACTACCTCTATGTTTTGGGGTTTGTTTGTTTTTGTTTTTTTTCAGAATATTAAGACAAATTCATTCAGCAAGACCACGGTTAACATCATTTTCTGCCAAGATATCAAGTGATACCAAGAACAAAGCAATGAAGGAATGCCAGGAAAGCATTGTTACTACCAGCCCAGTTTGTGTGTGTGCTTGTGCTTGTGTGTGTGTGTGTGTGTGTGTGTGTGTGTGTGTGTGTGTGTGTGTAGCTTTACCTACTGTAGCTTTATACCTACCTACTGCACTGCTGTCAGTAGTTCATTACCATATAGTGAGGGTATTTTCTAAAAAGCTATGCATTTGTTTCTAAATAATCTTGAGCCTTGGGGTGGTCGGTGGTCTAGTGGTCAAGGCTTAGTCACCAATGCGAGAGGTCTGTTTGGAGTCCCACTCAGGGAAAAGAATTTTTCTTTCTCGTTTGTGGCACTGGTTCATTCGGGCCGACTGTCAGGGGTTCTCTCCAGATACTCTGGCTTCCTCCCCCTCTACTTTGGAAATGTAAACACAAAATTTAAAAACAAATGCACTTCTAAAATTCCGAAACGTAAATTGCTGAGCTGGCCCTTCGCACCATGTGATTGTAATGTGTTCATGTCCAGTGTGTGAGAGAATGCATGTGATTCTCGTGAGCGTGCGTGTTGGGTTTAGCTCGCAGTGCTTTGAGCCAAATGTTTGGAATAAAGCGCCTATATTAATACGCTTATTATTATTATTACTATTACACAATTGTCATCTACTGCCATGGTCCCCAGAATCCATTGTGCAGTTTCGGATCACACTTTGGGTCGCTGGGAGGGAAGAACGGAGGCACGGCAGTCGCGTTATATTTAGCCAGGCTCTGTAGCAACTGCTTCACAATGTCAGGGTGTTTGTCTGACAGATCAATCTCTTCAAAAGGGTCAGACGGTATATGGAAAAGCCAGACGTTCTTGTTGGGAGGGTCGTGGTTTCGCTTCGGCACAAACAGTTGTTTACTGTTGGGGGGTGGGATCCAACTGCCATTACCTGTAAATGTACAGATTCAAAAAAGGTAAATGAAAGATTTATACTGTAAATCCATGTGGAGAGGGATTTTTAACGTGCACACTTGATGCTGTGCGTGTGTGTGTACACACAACGGTGAGACAGGCACCGTAAACGAGTCTGCACGTGATTTTGACTCGATTTGGAAAGGACAAATCCCACCAAATTCCTGCCCACCAGGGACTCGAACCAGGCAGCTCAGGATGCGAAGTCAGAAACCTTAACCACTAGACCAAATCCCATGCACTTACTTGGATCGCCGGTGATGAGTTTATATTCTCCAACACGTATAGCCGCCCGGGTACGCGTATCAAAGGTGCCTGGGTAAGCACTTGATCCTTTAGGTGGGAACATGATGTCAATGTTGTGAAGGATTTCCTTCCGCTCACTTGCTGCTCCAGAACTGCCAGAAATCCATACCATTAATAAAATAAATCCACAACACCTGGGTATAGCGCATTCGGTAATTCAGTTGCCAACGATTTTAAGCGATAACTTTATTTTATGGAGCCACTTTTGTATATACCTATCAAAGAGGAAAAGTTGATCCCGGCCTATTGACCTAACGTATTTCATGAGAATTGGGGTTTTCAGTTTCTCCTTTTCTTCTCAGCGTAAGTGTCATCTTCTGGGAGTTATGTCAAAAGGTGTGGGGTGGTATGCAAAAAAAATGCTGGTTACTGCTGATTGCTGTACTGAGAGTTCAACCTCCACCCCTACTACTGAGTGAAACAGGCTGTAGCCTTAAAAACTCCTCAGACGTCTGGGTAAAATCCGTCCCTACATCAACAGACACACTGCCAACACCATTGCCGTATCTCTGGTCTCATCCCGCCTGGACTACTGCAATGCCTGTCTTTGGGGTCTTCCGGAATCGCTGCTCCAGGGCCTTCAGCATGCGCAGAATGTGGCTGCAAGAATTGTCTCCCGTTCCAAAAAGACTGACCATATCACACCGGTCCTCAAAGATCTCCACTGGCTTCCAGTCAAGCTTCGCATCGACCATAAGCTTCTCTCATTGACTTTCTCCTGCATTCACGGCACTGCTCCACTATATCTGGCTGAGCTCATACCACTCTATAGACCTTCACGCAGCCTAAGATCTTCTTCCCAGTCCAGACTTGCTGTCACAGGTTACTATGACAACACAAACAAGAAACGATCTGGTGCACGGGCTTTCAAGAGTGCAGCTCCCTGCCTCTGGAACAACTTGCCAGCTCACCTCAAGTCAGGTTCTGCGTCAGTCATGACCTTCAGGCAGAACCTCAAGACGCACCTTTTCTCTCAGTTCTAATATATATATATATTTTTTTTCTTTCTTCTTCTTCTTCCCCAACCCCAAAGGCGCCGTGAGCATGCTTACTGCATGGAAGTTCTTTTCGTAGCGCTATACAAATGGCCAATCATCATCATCATCAACTAGATGGACATAAAACAACCTTCAATACAAAAAAAAAATCCTCTTTCTATATCCATTATTGTTACATTTTAAAAACAAACTCATTTGGCTGTAAAAGATGAAAATGTTTCAGGGTCACTCACGTGATGGTTTTCCATTGGTCAAAACCGTCCAATGGTTTGGTCCCGTTCAGCGAGCCTCCAGCTAGACCCACTAGAGTGGGGTACCAGTCGGACACGTGGATCAGTTCTTTGAGCTGCGTGCCTGGTTTTTGGAGCTGCTTGGCATGGACGAAACCCACTCCGCGCATTCCTCCCTCCCACAGTGAGTGCTTCCAGCCCCTGAGTGGCCAGTTGTTGCCCCCTTCCAAGATCTCACCACCATTGTCTGGTTAAAAAAACAACAACAACAAAAAAAGGCAAATAAATCAACATCTAAATAAATAGTCCCATTTCAAAATGGCAGACTTCAAACTTTTGACTGATCCAAAACTACTATCACATCATTTCAGTCATTAAAACATAACCTAAAAAAATAAATAACAGATAAATAAAAACAGAAAAATTATAGCAATTTCAGGAGCTCCAAATGTGCTGTGGATAGTGCAGCTAAAAAAAAATCCTGGCAGAGCTAATAACAGAATATCCCAGGCTGCCTCTATAGCTTTTTCAGCAGCAGGCAAATTCATTCAGCAAGACCCGAGCGAAAAGAAGATGTTTTGGCAGTTGCTTCCACTGTAACTGTGTGCAGACTTATAAATATTTCAAAATCTGACTGTAGCATATAAGGCCCTCATGCCCCCAGCACCATTCTTCTACAGCACATTGTGATGCGGACCGTACTTTAGCTTTCACTTTTACGTCTGAAACTGTGGCTTGTAATCAGTTCCCGAGGCCCTCGTCCTGCAGCGAGCTAGTACCACTTGCCAAAGGCCTTGTGCTTCAGAACAGAAAAGGGTTAACTTGTCCAAGATACAATGGCTGCAGAAAGACAAGAACATACCTGTAGAGAAGACGAACACAGTGTTGTTCCACATTCCAGCATCCTGCAAAGCTTGCGTCAGGTTCCCTACACCCTCGTCCATACAGCTTACCATGCCTGTAAATCAACAAAAGGTCAAGGTTATGGGTTAAGAGTAACCAAGAGTGAGTGTGTGCAGAACAGGCTCTGGAATACAAGGTGAAGTCAGACTATAAAAAAACAGTTAAACAAGTTGGCACAAACTGATTCACAGGACAAGGAGTCCATGTCAGGAAAATGCCTTCCAGTGCTGCCAATATATGTGTAGCAGAGTGTTTTTAATGTTTGTCCCCTCAGCTATTCACCGATGACAGATAACCCCAGACGGGCTCATTATCAGGCAATTGGGATTACCTCCCCTTCCTGAAAGGTTGCTGCAACCCAGCATATAATAATGACCATGCCTTTCTGAACGTCTGTGATGTGAAAGCGGAGTGAAAGTGTGCGACAGCATTACGTTACACCGTGACACTTTGGTGCGCACCACTAACCTTTTCAAATCTCTGTCTTTGCTGTGAGTCACGTGCACGTTACTATTTCTTGGTTCACAGCATTTTGGTACTGGCAATCGTAACATCTGATCTCTACATGGCCAGTTGTAACAAGTTTAGTACACTAGCTGCTCCTCTGTCGTGGCATAAATGAGTGTTTTTGCTTAACACTATGTGTTGACTCCATCATTACCACATTCATGCACATGCATGCTCACATCAGATATCTTTGAGAAGATGCTTTTGGTCTTCTTATTAACCCTGGTGGTGCTGAGACCAGAATATTCCAGACAACTGTATGGCTTTTTCAGCATAAGACAAACTAATTCAAGATCACAAAATTAAAAAAAAAACAACAAAAAAATGCGGCAGGATAAAAATCGTAAAAGGTAGGTCTGGAGAAAGTGAATTCCCATTTTATCTCAAAGTCAAAAGCCCTCCAACGAGGTGGTTTAGGAGATAGCCATCATTACATCCGTCCACACACACACACACACACACACATACACACGTCTCACAACTCCCGCCAAAAAAGAACGCAGCAGCATAGTGTGCACGTCAAGTGTCTATGACGCAGATTTCGTTATGTCACAGTGTGCGCGAGAGTATACAGTATTGTCTGGAGAAACGTCACAGCCTTGTTTTGTACCACTGAAACTTGCTGCTGCGTGCAGCGAAATCTGCCCCATCCCATGAAGTTGTTTCTCTATAGAGGAACATGCCATGCACTGCATGGTAATTAGTTACAATGTCTTAGGCCCCAAGACGCTAGCGTACTGCAGCCAACATATTAGCCAACAGTGTACAAAAGAGTACAGCACTCTCCAGACAGCATACTAAAACATTTCGGTGCACACAACCCAAAGATGGCCACTAGAAAAGGAATGTGACCTTTACTTACCCGCATATATTTTGCGATGCTTGTCCTGAATGTCATAATAGTCCCAGGTGTACTTGTCCGGCACCTCCAGGGGGGAATGCACAGCCTGGTAGGCCATGTAGAGGAACAGGGGCTGCAAAATTTAAGTAAAACAAATTATAAATAAATTTATAAATAAAATGTTTTTAGTTCCACCATTCAAAACAAAAGCATAGGCAGGACTCGGTGATGCCTTTTTTTTTTTTTTCTTTCTGGGAGATATTCTTACTTCTGACGCAAGTCAAATACTGTCTAGCTGCCCAACTGATGGATCAAGGCCATTATAAGTAACTCATGTCCCGTTTATCAGGGTTTTTTGCCACAACCTTGGTGCAAAATGTCCAGGGTTTGCATGACTAAGGTTAGTCACAAAGAAGATTGACATACACCACTGTACATGCACTTAGCACATAAACAACAAAAAGTCCCCCCCCCCCCCCCATACACACACATGCACACATACAAGCCCAGAGAATAAACCTGCACCTCATACCTTTGAGGTGTCATGATTTTTTATCAGGTTGATGGCACGGTCAGTGAACAGTTGTGTGGAATATTTGCCTGCTGCCGTTTTGACGGGCACCTCATTGTCTCGCAAATCATAACCACAAAAATTCTCATCGTAGGAACTGCCACCTGGACCCTTGTGTAGTGAGTCACAGCGGAAATGTGTGTAGTAGTCCTCGCTCCCAGTCAAGTAACCTAAATAAATGTAAGCAATCTATTATCATTCAATGTGACCATATGACAATGTGGCTTGAACATTGTGGTGTGTGCAGCAGTATTGTACATGTGTTTCTAGTACTCCGGCTTCCTCCCCCTCTGCTTTGGAAATGTTCAGCCCACCAAATTTGAAAAATAAATGCAATTCTAAATTCCGAAATTTAAATAGCTGAGCTGACCCTTTGCACCACGGGTTACCAGAAACAACAATATATTTTTTTTGGGCCTTACCATAAAAAGAATCAAATCCCCTGCGAGTGGGGAGATATTCCTCCTTGTAGAATCCAAGATGCCATTTGCCGACAGCATGTGTTGCATATCCGGCCTCCCTCATTTTGTCGGCAAGTGTGGGACTGTCCAAGGGAAGACCATTTGGCTGCGTCGCCCAAATAATGTCATGCTGTAGCCCTGTGTGAATCTGACAGTGTGAAACAAAGTTTGAATACTCATAATCCAGATTTTTTATTCCTGGAATTGAAAGTTAACACCACATTCATTTGTATAAAAACTGGCCATAACAGAGACATACATATAGGAAGACAGGAAGCTGCACGACTCTGCTATATATCTAGGAACCAGGTCGCTGTTACATTTCAAATAACACGACTCTAAGCCCTCCATTGTTGGTACTAAGGGTTGCGCACCAGGGGGAAAACAATACATATATATATATATGCATATATATTGAAAGGTTACCAATGCTTCATACAGGCCAAGTTAAGTTTAGAACAGTTGCACTTGTAAATGCACAGCTACGCATAATTATGAGCTGCATGCTGACAATCTATACACGTTGAACAAGAATGCAATACACTGAAGCAGCACGATTTGCGACTGAGTACAAAACTGCTGAAAGATGGCCTCTAAACGTTTAGAAACAGGACGACTGGAATAAGAAGAAAAGTGAGCTACATGTAGATATAAGAAACTTATCAAGAGCATAACAAAGGGTCATGGGTGTGTGTGTGTGTGTGGGGGGGGGATAATAACTTAATTTATTATGACACTGGTAAGGGGGCGGTAAGGGGGGGCGGGAAGGGGGGGGGGGAGGCCCTACCTGATACCTGCCAGACATAAGCTGGCTGCGGGTCGGGGTACAGATGGGCTGTACGTAGTAGTTTTCCAGCTTCACTCCCTCCCCGGCCAAGCGATCCAAGTTCGGAGTTTGAATCTCTGATCCGTGGTAGCCGACATCGTTGAATCCGTAATCGTCGGCCAAAACAAACACAATGTTCGGCCGGTCGTCGCTTGCCACAAACTGGGCGAACTGCAAGCAAATCGCCACAAAACAAAACACAGAAAACACCATGGCTTGAGATTTCCGAACGTTGAACTGGCTTCACATCTACTAGAAAACTTTGAAACAAGGAAGAATGTTTGGGAGAACAGAGGACAGTGTGCTTTCGCTCTTCCCTCCCAAGAGCTGCACAGGACAAAGATGGCCGGTGCCACAGCATAACAGTATAACCTCTCCTAAAAATACTTTGTTTCCTTTTAATCTGTTTTCCGTGCTGGTCGCGTGTTTCTACCGTTAGCAAGCACTTTGTAATACGTTAATCAAGCACTTTGTAATACGTTAATCAAGCATTGATAATGTGAAGAATGTAGAGTTATGGCGACAGGGGTATCTCAAAGTGTTCCACTTTTAGAGGGGGCATCATAGAGAAAGACTGTCACCCAGGGCACATGATCGCTCACATGACCCAGACAGAAGCAGACGACGCGTTGGTTTGCTTTCACGTATGCGTGTTTTGTTGTAAATTTTGTGTGTGTGTGTGTGTGTGTGTGTGTGTGCGCGCGCGCGCGCGCGTTGAACAATAGACGTGTCGGAAACGTTGCAGCCTACTAGTGCCATGACACCGCTGTGAGTGCCTGCAGCGTCAGTGTTAGCAGATGCATACGTTTTCGTTTTTAGTAGTCATACTCCCATAAAGGGCCGCAGTTCGACTGTCAAACCGTATTCATGGCGTCCATGCTGGTCGGCTACTCGAGCCTCCTGCAAATAAATCATGTGCAACTCCCATATCTTCCCCAAATGCCTGCGCTGAACTTCGGACAAGTCAAAGCAAAATTGAACAATATTATTTCCCCGACGGCAAAACTTACAATCAGTAATTACTAACAATACTCGGTTGTTATTATTAGGACAGACTTACTTGTTCTGCAACTTTGTATGACCGCCAAATTTTTCACTGACAGATCAGTCTCCAAACGGATGAGTCAAACTTGAGCTTAGTCAAACAAAATGTGCTATTTTTTCTTGGCCGGAAAAGTCGAAGCGGTCACTGGCACTGGTATATATTTTCTCTCTGTCTGTGGAGTTTGCACCAAACATGGACAAAACACAAAATTGGTAACAGTGCAAGAACAGATCTGGACATGAGCTCTGGGGTTTTCTGTTGCCAAGTTGGTCAGCCTCACATGGATTGCAGTTATATTTGTAGTGTGCGAGATGCCAGTATTTCCAGTGAGTACAGGAATTCTGTGTCCGCTAGAGCACGTTTTTTTCCAGGAGTGGACAGAAGTGAAGTACCCCCCACCCCCATCCCACTAATCACAGTTTCAAGAAGAGCAGTATCTATTTTTGTATACAAATTACTGATTCTTGTTTTTCAGGTGGTTGGTTTGTTATGTTTTGAAGTCTGCAGGAATCTTTCTGTTATCCGTCTACTGTTTGACTGCGTCAGTGTGTGTATGCTAGCTGTTGAGCTTGAATTTTTTAAAAACATGCGAACATGTGACTGCATTTTTTCACTGAAAACACACACACACACATATATGCGCGATGCCGATGATTAAGAGTTTATTAGTATAGTACTTGCATGCAATGCCATCAATCCTACAAGCATAATTATAGTATAAGAGGTGCTATAATTAAAGAAGGAGAAACCATAAGCTAGAAACCTATCACCGTTTGTTGTCAGCCAAACATCAATCAGAAAATCTTGGCTTCTCTGCTGTCCTGTAGATTGGATGTGTGACTACAGCAAGGCCTAGCCAAAAATCCTCTTCCCTCTTCCGCTCGGCTCATGAGTTGGGCTCGTAGAGTGTTAATAACTCAGCGGTGTCACACTGAAACCACAGGTGGTCAGGTGGGCAAGTTAAAAACGTTGTAACTATGTACATTTACTGGCCCCCATAGTGTAGGGGTTAGCACTTCGGACCATGGACTGGAAGACCCAATGGGTTCGAGTCCCAGCCGAGGCAAGCGGGATTTTTCGTACTTGTACCAAGGTCGGCTTCCACCCAGATCGGGTGTGCTATGGGCCCAATGGGGAGGCTGTTGCCACACAGCCGAGACTCACCCACTTTTAACATGCGACTCTGGGGGCGCTTCCCTTGGTATCACACATCGGATGATGTGGACGATTACATGGCCGGCACTGCAAGAACACCACTGGAGCTGGCACAAAAGTTGAGGCAGAAAAACGTCACAACAACAACAACAACAAAAACCTATGTACATTTGAAACTCTGAACTGAAACTGAGCTCATGTGAATAAAATATCAAAACTGCTACAGATTGAGATTCAGTGACATGTCAGTTTACACAAGCGTATTGAGTACATGTATTATTGATTCTAGCACCAAGTTTGTACTGACCTGGGCCCGTATGTAGAACTTGAGGTTAATTATACGTGTAACCCACGGCTACGGGCCTAACTCAGACTAGGACAAAAGAAACCCCAAAACAAAATTAAACAAGATGGCCACTGACCAGCCCAATATGTTGTTTCCATTTAATCACCTGCTGTCGTCACGGTCGTTCTTTTGTAATGCCATGTATACGGGAGGACACACACACACACACACACACACACACACACACACACACACACACACACACACACACTACACACTCTCTCTCTCTCTCTCTCAATGGAAACAACTGACCGGGCTTGTCAGACCAATCTTGGTTTTGGAAGAGAGACGTCAAGTTGTTTTCTTTGAAATCTATGACGTTTTCCTCATTGGGATGACGCATAATACATTTGACGTAATAACTTTGACTCGGATACAATTCTTGCAATGAAAGCAGCCCCATGAAAATTGAAGTGTTGCTGCTGCGCAGTGTAAAGATCGAATTTATACCGGCTCAATGTGTTTAACAGACAAATCTGCGCGGCGAACGTTTTTTCACTATGTGTTATGTCTGCTGCGCGCGCGCGCACACAGACACACACAGACATACGCGCGCGCGCACGCACGCACGCACGCACGCACGCACGCACGCACGCAGACTTGTCGAGCCGCGTTTGTGCATGTGCTCCATTGAGACCTATGTGGTGTTCTCTCACTCTACTATGCTATTGAGTGAGAGTCAGTGGGAAAAACAAAGCTCACTACATCAATGAAACTCCCGCTTTCCCCGTCTACAAATAGAGAACTTCCGAAAAGTGACGACACACCCCCACGTCAATCAAACATGACGTCGGCAAACTGACGCTGATACAGTTTTGCGTCAGTGCGCGTGTGCCTTTTCTGCGATGTTTGTGAGGCGTGTGGCTTGTGTAAAGGAAATGTGCTTCGAGTACAAATTTTGGAGTCAACTGACGACAACGGCTGCAGTGAATTTTTCTAATTTTTTTGTATATTTTTTTATGGCACCCCAGGCTCATTATCTATGTATAGTAGGAGCGATTTTGAGATCTAAAGTGTGTTCACCAGCACTTTCATCAGGTACGGTTTACGCCAAAAGTATAAAAGCGACAACCTCCAAAATTCACTCAGTTGAGAGTCCGTATTCATGCTATCTATGTCCCAAAAATGGAGTGGTTTAGGTAAATATTACGCCTTTAAACGCCAGAAAGCCACTTTTTTTGAAAAGGGCGATAACTCGCAAATCATGTGTGCAATCGTACCTGGATCGGGCCTTCTATTCAACACTCTTGATTCATTTAGAAACCCCAAATTTGAAATCGATCGGTTCAGTATTTTCGGAGAAATAGGCATCTGAACTGGGTTCACATGCAATGTCAACTCAGGCTCGGTTTACATGAAAACTATAAGAGCGACCATTTTCTAGTAGTGAATCAATTCAGAGTCCGTATTCAAGCTATCTACTGCCAAAAAATTGAGTGATTTAAATAAATATTACGCCTGTACACGAAAGACAACCAACTTGTCTCAAAAGGGCGATAACTCCCAAATCACTTAAGCAATCATCACACGCTTGAATCGTCTAATGTAACATTTTGATAAATTTGGATACCCCAAATTTGAAGCCATTCGGTTAAGTATCTTCGAAGAAACGGGCCCGGACACAATTCACACACGCACACACATCCGCACAGACGGCACTCAGTGAGGAGGAGAAGCGCGTTCGGAACAGCATACATGCCAGCATCGATGACGCAGGTTTTCTTACGTCATTGTCAGAGTTACACTTTCATAATCGTCTCTGCGGGAGATCGGCAGTGACGTGCGTTTGTACCACAGATGCTTGCCTATGAACGTGGAAATTTTAGCCCGTCCTATTATGTTGTTTCCATTACTATGGAAACAACATAATAAAAAAGGAAGCAGAAAAAGACAGACAAAAATCCTTCTATAATGGCTTAGGCACCATGGTGGACCCGCTTCCTGATTTAAAAAAAAAAAAAAAAAAAAAAACAACAGAAAATTTAACCCTAGGGCTTGTTTAGTTTGAAGTTAGACACTAACCCGGGGCTAAAGTCCCTAACCCTGACTTTTACATGCAGGCCCACGGGGGAAAAAATGGTCAGTTTCAAAATCGATTGTGGGGGTCAAAGGGTGCAACTTGCTCAACTCAACGCCATCTTTGAAATTTGACATTGTATCCGTCATCCACGAATGCAGATGTCAAACTTCGGGCAAGTCCAACAAAAATCCATTTCCCCTGCGCATTAGACTTTTAAAAAAGGCTAATTTCATCTTTGCTCAAGCAACTTATGTTTTGTAACTGTTTCGCTCACGAGTGCGCCTGTACACTCGAAATACTCTATCTTGATGATTACTACAGCTCTTACAGTGTTGTTTACGCTTAGTGCAATCGGTCAAACATTCAAACATTCAGGGGATTTGGTCTAGTGGTTAAGGCATCCGACCGGATCCTGAGCTGCCTGGTTTGAGTCCCCGGTGGGCAGGAATATGGTTGGATTTTTTCATACCATATCGAGTCAAATCCATGTGCAGACTCGTTTGCGGTGCCTGTCTCGCCTTCGTGTACACACGCACGCACAAATATCAAGTGTGCACACTAAAAATCCCACGTTCATCTTTCGAAGAAGAGTAGGCTGTGGCCGGTGGCGTGGTAAAACAGAAATACTGTCGCACGCACCAGAGTGAATAGCAGGGTGGAGGTTTTCACACAAAGTAGCGCCTAGCGGCAGCAGGCTTTCCCTACTTCGTCCTCCAGCCTTGCGGCGCCTAGAGCATGTCATTAGAGATGGATACGTGCGCCGAGGAGAAGTCTACCATACCATACCATACCATACCAAATTCTGCAACTGTTGTTACACAACTGGAGTGCTCAGCATGGTCTCTGCGCCACCGAGTATGCACTGCAGACGCTGTCACTGTCCAGGTGTCTAAAGGGTGCGATGACAGATACCACAAAAACAGCTAAAGAAAGATCCGTGAGCATAAAAATAGCAATGTTAGCCTCCTTAAGCCCATTCGACTGTTTTACAGTTGTGGATATCAGCAATTCCATACCAGCTGGTATAATAATTCCTATTCTTGTCACATTATTGTCATGCAGAAACAACAGATCAACAGATGTTATACAACTGACAAGAAACAAAAATAACGAAAACATCACATACATCTACTTACATTGTTGTACAGTATGCATGCATTTTTTATTTTTTTTTATGTACAAACATTCAATCAATGACTGCCTGGTGATTATTCAAGGATGGAGGGTACTGGCAAAAATGGTTTTAAACCCTCTGAGAACACGACGCTTGCAATGCCGGTGTCCAAGTGTTTACTAGCGAAGCCCCACATCATACTGCACCCCGCCACCCTCATCTCCTCTTCCCCACTGCACACCCACCCTTAATCCCCCCCCCCCCCCCAAACAACAACAAAACAAAACAACAAATAAACAAAAAAGACCTTAAAAACCCAACAAAACTTCGAGACAGAATGTTACAAAACAACACCTTAGTCTCCAAGACACTCGTGCAAAGTAAAGCATACTTTCTACAGTCGTGTTCAAATAATAATAAAGACGATAACAAAAATGAAAACAGTATTTATGCTACCCCCCCCCCCCCCCCCAAAAAACAAACAAACAAAAAACAAAAAAAAAAACCAACAACCCAAAAACAACAACAACAAAACAACAACAAAAAACAAAACAACAACAACCAAAAAACCCCAAACCAGCAACAGAATATCACGAAACAGGATGCAGTGTAAAGAACTACTAGAACTGTAGTCTACACATGAACAGGAATCAGTTTAACTCTTTCTTTCTCAATTATAACAGTAACCACACCCCCACTCCCATTTCAGGACAGAATGTCAGAAAACGAGATGTAATCTCTCAGATGCTCAGGCACAGGAAGGGAAGCAACTCTTTCCTGACGTCCTGGCCTGCAGCCCACAATGTGAGACACTGCCAGACGACAGAGATGTTTGAGGCTGCATGGGTTCTCTGCTGCTTCCTGCAGAAACTCATAGACGTCGCCGGCCCAGTCGTCGTACAGTTGCTTCGTAAGGACAGAATTAGAGGTCATGTTGTAAATTTCAAAGTTGGAAGCAGAGCCACAGTCGTACAGCAGACGGACAAGTGGGAGGTCACCTATCTCCACTGCCCGCCTTATGGGACTGGGAGAGTTGGCGTGATCGTAGTCAAAGTCATAGTCATAGTCATGCATCCTCTGATACGTGGCAAAACCCGTGCGCAGACACGCCCGCACCACCTGTTCACGCGCATCTTCTTTTTCTCTTCCACCAACTCTTGGAAGGTCTGTGACAACCGCGCGAGACAGGATGGTGTCGTCACTGTTGTCACGGAACTCCAACTCTTCCGGGTCAATTTCTTCCAACAAGCTCTCAACCACCTCTACCTCACTGTCGAGTACGGCTGCTCTCAGAATGTCTTCTTTATATCCCACCATTGTCGCCTTCGGACATTTCTTAAGTAGCTCTTTCACTATCTCCCATCCATGCAGCGAAGCAGACACTGCAGCTGCTATGACCAGACGATTCTGGTCTGTGTGATGTTTAGCTGCTTCTTTCACCAATTTCAACTTCCCACTGTGAACTGCGAAAAATAACTCCCAATTCCTCAGGCCCATTTTTCTGCACTGGAGGGTCAGCTGACTTGCACAGCCCTGAAAAACATCTGGGTCGAGAGTCGATTCAGAGAGGTAAGGCAAGTGAGAGCAGGCTGTGCCTAGGTCATACCCCAGACTGTCTTTAAATCCTGTCTCTAGGAAACAATCCAAAATGTCCGTTCCATGCCTCTCTAATACCGTCCTCATCAAAGACGTCTGCCTGGATGCTACGGAGAAGAGGAGGGCCATGTCTGGCAAGGACTTGCCATGATTACAGCACCATGTTGCCGTGTCGGACAATAGGCTCTGATCCATGTTTTCCCGAAGAGAGTTCAGAAGTTCCTCAACATCAACCTCATCTGCCATCCGACACCAATTATCAAAGACAGAGAGGAACGGAAGGAAATGTTCTTGCCATGAGCCGGTGACTTTGAGAATTTTTTCGAGACAGGCAAACAGAGTGTTATGCAAGGTGCCAGCATATTCACGTTCAACAAGTGCTTCAAGAAGTCCCCAGTTCACATCATCAACGGCTGCTTCCGCAGCCATCTGCTGAATTTTCTCACTATTCCTCCCTGTACACCTCTCTAACAAAGCCATCACTAGTTCAGTTTTTCGCAGCTTTGAAGCTGTGAGAAACACAAATTCAAGCATGTCTAAATCATCTGTTAATTCCCAGTTTTTGCACCAGGAAGAAAACTCACTGCAGACGTATTCCATCTGAGCCTCTGTGAGACCAGTGTCGATCGCTTCAGCCACAAGGTCCCAGCTACATTGTTTTACTGCCTCTCTCAACGCAGCTTCTTTTTGTTCAGGGTTGTTGTACTGTTTGAACTGCCCTCGGCAGTGTTCCGTTGTTTCCTCTGTCTTTTCTGCTGAGTCGCTGAGTGCAGGAGTTGATGTCATTATGTTTGTGTTGTGATGACCGTGGTCTTGTCTTTGATACGTATGCTGCGATGCTTCTTGGTTTAATCTGCTGACAAACAAGCCGGGGAAACTATGTGAACTTATACAAATGGCCAAAACTAAACACGGACAAGAAACAAGCAAAAACGGCAATCTACAGTAGAACCTCTTTTGGGTGGCCACCCCTTTGGGAGACCACCTGCCTGTGCAGACCAATGTTACAATGATACTGCGTTGCACTTCTTCACTGTCTGAAGCTTCTTTTGGGTGACCACCTCTCTTTTAAGACCACTCTTGTCTGGTCAGATGGGTTGTCGCCCAAAAGAAGTTGTACTGTAGTTCTCTCCTGCTCTTAATATTGACCGCCCCTTTGCAGAACCCTCTGCATGTCTGTGAACGCTCTCGACACAAAGCTGACTAAATGTATCAATCAAAATAAATAATTACCAGTACGCTTTTACATGCAACACTTTTTTTTTTTTTTTTTTTTTTTGGTTGTCCCAACTCTTTGCCAGCTCCAGTGGTGTTCCTCCCAGGTCATGGGTGGAACCCACGGAGGACTCGGAAGCTGGGACAATTTTTTTTTTTTTGGTTGTCCCAACTCTTTGCCAGCTCCAGTGGTGTTCCTCCCAGGTCATGGGTGGAACCCACGGAGGACTCGGAAGCTGGGACAATTTTTTTTTTTTTTGGTTGTCCCAACTCTTTGCCAGCTCCAGTGGTGTTCCTCCCAGGTCATGGGTGGAACCCACGGAGGACTCGGAAGCTGGGACAATTTTTTTTTTTTTAATTATGCATGATGATGGAGATGAGGATGATAGTAAGATGATGCTACGGAGGTCCATGTGGTTTTGGGACTGCGGGACAGGGCCGCATTCCACGCTTCCTGTCATAAATATCCCGGCATTAACCAGGCCCGGGAACTACGGCACCTGCGGTGCCGGCCGTGTAATCATCCACATCATAAGACGTGTCATACCAAGGGAAGCACCCCCAAAGTCGCACCCGTGAAGTGGGTGAAGCTCGGCTGTGTGGCAACAGCCTCCCCATTGGGCCCATAGCACACCCGCTCTGGGTAGGAGCCGACCTAGGTAGGAAAAATCCCGCTTGCCTCGGCTGGGACTCGAACCCGGGTCTCCCGGTCCATAGTCCGAAGTGCTAACCACTACACTACGGGGGCCGGTCATGCAACAATTTTATTCTGGATAACAATCTTAAACTGGAAGATTGTAGTTGTTTTGCTATCTACAGCAAATTATTTTTCCAAGCAGGTGTTTGCATTTTATCACAAGTTGTGTGGCGGACTGGCATTTTGAAGAACCAATGCAACGTAATTTACAGTCTCCAGTCCAATGAGAGGAACCAAATTAAAGCCATTGATTATTAAAGTAGAGAATAGTTGAACAAAACTAACGGCACAACTGACCTAATTACAATGTTAATGACAACATTACATGGCAACATTACAAATTATGTCACTGCACTTCACAGTAGTGAGGTCCTCACACCCTATTCTGTCTTGTATTTCCTATGGCTCAGTCTCAAACAAAGCCTTTGAGTGTAATTCTTTGAGGCGATGTTAGAAATTGTCAGGTTTATCTATTGTCAGCTTTTCACCAGTCTAGAGGAAAATTACATGTACATCATTTGTGATGCAGAACTGGTTTGTGCACTTGAAAAAAAAATCATGAAAATCTACTCACAGGCAAACAAATGACAACCAATTTTTCTTATGAAGAAAAATAATGGAATGCAATGTACTCTGCAGACATTACTGCACACATGCTGAAAATCAGTGTGTGTAAATAAAGTGATTCAAAATTTGAAAAATAATCTCCAGCCTCAATGTTTATGTGAAAAAAAAATCTAAGACTGTATACATATATCTTCACTGAGTAGCTCAGTTCAGTTTGTTTAAAAAAAAGTCAACAATTTTTGCATTTTAGTTTAAGCATTCAAATTTGTTCCGTTTTCTTTTTACTCAGAACACAGCTTTTACCCGTAGATGACACATAGTACATAGTGTCGCCAGATGACTGTATACTATTTTCGAACCTACTCTTGTCACAATCTACACATAGGTTGTCAAAAGGACAAGCAACCTCAAGTCTCTTGTAAACCCTAATTAACGGAGAGCAGACATCAAAAAGGAAACACACACACACACTTACACTACACACACACACACACACAGGGTGTCAGACACACAGAATAAAGTCTCTATCCATTAGCATGGGTTCTTTTTTTAAGGTCGGCTCATGGACACACACATGGGCAGAGCCTGGAGAGAGACAGAGACAGCGAGATAGACACAGTGTGTGTGTGTGTGTGTGTGTGTGTGTGGTCTACGCCGCAGAAAGTCTTGTCAGTCGGTCCAGTCCATTATATGTACTGTCGCGATAAACAGCTCTCTCAAGTACCTGTAAACCTTTCAAGCCACGGTAGAAATCCTCCAGACTACTGGGTTTTCGCAGGAAGGAGAAAAGCAGCCGCTGAGAGTCCCCGGATGGATGGGCAAATGGGATCGGCCGAGGCTAGTTCGGGTAACCCCTGAGCGATCGAGGAAGTCACATCCTCAGGGACAAGGCTATTCCCCCGAACGTTCGGGTAAGTTGTCGTCCCTTTTCCTATTCCCCCCGAACGTCCCTTTTCCACAGTGGGGAACACTCGGACTAGCACCGTGGTGCAGCAATATACTACATGTATCATGTGATTGCTGCTGAGTTAAAAATAGATTGTCTGATTTCAACCTGCTCTGCCGTGCAGTCGGGGTGTGTGTGTGTGTGTGTGTGTGTGTGTGTGTGTGTGTGTGCGCGCGCGTGCATGCGTTCGTGTGCAGCGCGGTTTGTGAATGTTGTGAAAACTTGCTAGTCATGCCTGGATGGCCATATGCGAAGCTTTCACCCACTGTGTGATGACTATGGTCTGACAATTTATGTCTTTACATTTACGTAAGTAATTCGGAGTGCATCCCAACTGTGATTTCCCTGCTCAAGTACAAGCTGGAAATTGGATTGAAATTTGCTTTTAAATTTGTAAATGGAAGACTGGTCCATCTGACCGACCATGACCATCAACACATTTGATGGAAAATTTCAGTGCAAAAGATCGCATGTTGTGACATTTTTTAACAGCCGAGGTGATCCATCTTCAGACAGAGCAGATTAATTCCCTCTCCTTGTTGTCTCTCTGGGGAAGGACTAATGAGACAGATTTAACCAGAATTGTGATCTAAGTGCATGTACATGTACTTCGCTCGTCTTCTGAGAAACTATTAAAAATACCCCGTGTCAGTCTGAAAACTTATGGCCAACGTTCCTTCAGTTACTCTGCTCCCCAAATCTGGAACTCTCTGCCCGTCTCACTTAGGAATCTCCCTACTCTGTCACAGTTCAAGGCACACCTTAAAACCTATCTGTTTCGGCAAGCTTTCAACTAAATTTTTTTACTGTATCCTCCCCTGTATCCCACGTCCGCCGTGTGTGTGTGTGTGTGTGTGTGTGTCCGTCGGTCTGTTTGTGTGTGTGTGTGTGTGTGTGTGTGTAGCGCGCACTGAGTGCTCCGGCTCTTGGGCAGACTTTCTGCGCCATACAAGAACAATTTATTATTATTATTATTATGTACATATATCATTTTCCATTCACTTGATTTTAGAGAGCAAACTGCTCCCATAAAAAAAAAAGAAGAAAAAAAAAGAAGGTTTATACAGAGACATAGATAATGTATGTCTCTGGTTTATATCATAATTAGTTTATTTATAATCATTTTGTGTGTGTGAAACCAGAGACATAGATAAGATCTTATCTATGTCTCTGGTGAAACTCACCTTTCTGAGAAGTTATATATCTGTTGGCTGTGCAGTTTATTACATCATTGGGAACCTTTTTTACAAAAAAAAACAACCAACAAAAACAACCAAAAACAAAGCAAAAAAAAAAAACCAAAAAAAAAACCACAATAAAAGCCCCCCCCCCCCCCCCCAAAAAAAAATAAAAAAAAAATAAAATAAAATAAAATAAAAACAACAACAAAAAAAACCCCAACAACTTTGTCCTTGATTTTGTCAAAACTACTATAAACTAAAGTCACAGGTATACTATGTGTCAGTCAAAACCAGCCTATCAGTGCAAACTTTAACCTAGCTGGTACCTGCCAACAAGATTGATGAGGGGTTCCAAGAAAAATACACAACAAACGTAGTGCCTTACTCATCAGCCTGATACATACTACACGTAATAACCTGGATCATACTCTTAAAAATAAGGATAGTCACTAGGTTGTTTACTATACCGTGGCTCCTCAACATTCTAACACAAAGCTGACCACACGCTGTAATCACAATGAATTACATTGCAGTGCAATTACGTGCAGTCGGTGTGTGTGTGTGTGTGTGTGTGTGTGTGTGTGTGTGTGTGTGCATGCGAGCCAGAAGAAAATTTTCTGCCATCGACAGACAATAAAGTTATACTGAATTGAATTGAATATTCTGCAAGATGACGACCGAAAATGTTCAGGGAAATAGACAAATGATGAAAGGCGACGGTAATTGTTCGGGGGGATAGCCACTGCCAAAGGGGACCGGAAGTACGAACGGTATTGCACGGAGTTATGGTAACCCGTACATGTCATAATGTAAGCTTCACGACGGCAAATAGCTGCGTTGCAGTTGCCATAGCACACACAATGTACCTTTCTCATACTAATGCAACTGAAGTGTTGCATACGTGTTTTATTTTGGCTGTAAGAATAAAGTTTATGCTGATGTATAAACTATATTTTGTAGTTCATTGCTTTCAACGTGTGTGTGCACTGATGTTACACTTACAGTATTAGTGTTTGAGCAAATGCATCGAAAGAACTCAACAGTGTTACCACCTCACATAAGAAAATACTCTGAACACACACACACACACACACACACACACATTGCACAAACTCAGACTTTATGTTGCTTTTATAATATATTTTCAATCTTTTTTGGGGGGGAAAAAAACCAGGGATAAAAACAGGGATAGCAGGGATAAAAACAGGGATAGCAGGGATAAAAACAAATGCAAGAGAAGTTAAAAACAATGAAAAGAAAATCACTTATGACACCAAATATTTCTTAAAGCTGCAATACTATGCAAAAAAAAAAAAAAAAAAAGCGCAAAAGAGTGCATATCTGAACTGATTTTGATGTGCATAAATGCAACCTACGTTTGATGATTACGATGACTGAATAATCAGAAAGACTAAAAAGAAAATCCAAAGTGTGTAAAACACTTGTGAAATATTTAGTTAACAATACAGACCTAGAAACATGCAGTTTGATCATGATTTGAAAAAAAGAAAGCTGCATAGGACTAGGCATGTGATCTGTATATCGTATATGTGATTTGAAAAATACACAGTCATATGCACATCCATGAAAGAAGCATGCAAATCAGCTGACTGGTAAAAACATATTCCTTTTTTTTCTAAACCATCCCACACCAAAATGTTAACTAACTAAACCAATTTGGCTTTGCACAACGCCGAAGAAAAAGAAAAAAAGAAATAAAACTTATGTGTACACCCCAACATACCCGTGCACAAAGTACCTTTTGATTAGGTTTTTCGTAAGATTACCTCCTGCAGTAAATTAATTCAAACTTCTCAAGAGCAACCCGTGTCCATGTTGTACTGGTAAGCACCTTGTCAACCCTGGTTCAAATGCCAGATGATCGAGCCATGCAGGATTTTGCCTAACTAGGCTGGCTCCTACAAGGAGTGAGTAGTATGCGCCTCAGAATATGGAGTGGGGGACCCTGGTTTCAATCCCAGCTGATTCTAGCCAGAGCTTTTTCTACCTAGGTCGGCTCGTATCCATTGCCATGCAATATACAGGCCCGATAGAGGGGCTGCTGCTACACTGCTGACTTGTCCACATCTTCGATGATACTGCTTATCAACAGAATGGGACAAACTCCATGGGTTTTGCAGAAACAAAACTGTTTTGTTTTGGTTTTTTTTTTTTTTAAATTTTCAGAATAAATTGTACCTTATTTCTGCAAAAAGTACAGTTTACTGCAGAAATGAGGTACACAGTCTGCAGAAAAAGAAATTTAAGTTCTGCAGAAATGAACTACAAGTTCTCCAGAAACCCTTCAATATTCTGGAAAGCCTTTGGAAATTCATCCCATTCCACCACTGACACTTGTTTAAAAAACAAAACAAAAAAACCCCCCAAAAAACCAGCAGACATGAACTACAAGTTCTCCAGAAACCCTTCAATATTCTAGAAAGCCTTTGGAAATTCATCCCATTCCACCACTGACACTTGTTTAAAGAAAAAAAAACAAAAAAAACAGCAGAGGCTTACAAGTACACTTACTCTGTATATTCCAGATACACTACATTTTCTTCTACATTCATTTCATGGGCACTTTTATCACCATACAAAAAGAAAAAACAAGAAAGAAAAAACCAAAAAAAACCCAATACATTCTGTTGTAAACTGGCCAGTTACCCCTGCATGTACACCAAATAACTCTAGCTGACACGTTGACAGGTAAGCCAAAATAGTTCCTTTGATCTCAACGTTGTAGATGTGCACAAGAAAATGCACATCTTCACAGTAACCCATCTGTCAAAGCAATATAAAACAAAATACACTTCAGAACACAAACTGCACAAATTATGCATCCTAGCAGCAACGAGCTCGAAAAACACTGATACAATCTTTATATATAATGCATTAAGGTGAAAATTATGGTGATTTGAAAGTTATGTGGATGGGTTTTCAAACACTGGAATGCTATGATATTGGTGTTCTAGTCACGGACATTCATCAAGTGAGCACGACAACAAGAAGCAGTCATTGCTGAATACAATACATTGCAAACACAAGCAAGAGTGTCACATTCCGTGACTGCTCCAACGCATGAGATAAAACGCATCACAACTGACCTGGTGTATATGGGCCTCCATGATGCAAACCAGAACTAGGATTTCACTCACACATGATGTACATTTATATTCTTTAGGCGAATTCGGTCCAACATACCATAGTCAGTTTAGCACACTTTATTACCTTCTAGTTTTTGTTTTTTTTTCACTATGTGAAGTCTATCATTAGAATAATAATACCCCCCCCCCCCCCCCTTCTACTGGTACAGTGTAAGTAGAATTCTGCCTTTTTCTTTCTTTGTGTGACTAACCTCGTCAATGCCAAAACAAAAATAACCCATGAACAAACCCCTGGTATCAAGTACAATTTTTACAAAATCACTCTAAATTGAAATCAAAAAAAAAAAAAAAAAAAGAAGATGTACAGTGTAATTCAAGACAGTTCATTACAACTGACAGACCCAAAGGTAGTGATAGCAAAAGTGATTCTGTCACTTCTACTTTTGTCTGGAAAAAAGGGACTAAGCACCATAATTTTGATAGGTGCGTAACCCCTTTTTCTGAATGACAGTAGTTTTGAAATCATACATGACTGATATAACAGTCCTGCTTAGGGCAAAGCATTGTTCTTCCAAGAAAAAGGCGCGTGAGACCACGACTGACAAATGATCACAGTAAGTTGGCATGTGTTTTGGACACGACTGAATCGGAAAATACCCACGACTAAATCTACATGTATTGAAACAGCTTTCATTATCCACAGCAAAACAAGCATCTAAAATGCACACAGTACATGTATGTAATACATTTACCACTCGATAAGTGAGAGCAAAAG
Organism: Batillaria attramentaria; assembly: GCA_018292915.2. Taxonomy (NCBI): domain Eukaryota; kingdom Metazoa; phylum Mollusca; class Gastropoda; family Batillariidae; genus Batillaria; species Batillaria attramentaria. The sequence goes on from JACVVK020000167.1 coordinate 624,832, forward strand.
AATGTTCAAGTTTGGTTAAAACAAATGGCCGTGATCTACCTGCATTAGCCGGTAAAATCTACCTTAGTGGTGATTACACCGTTACGGGTACACTTGACTTTTTACACAGCAAAACAACAGAACATGGCAGCACCTACAAACATGATTATTAGAAAGTCATTAGTAAGCTTTCAGCCAAAATAATAATGCACTTTCAGCAAAGAACACACTGGAACACAGATACTGAGATAAACCACTTGCTATGTATGCATTCACATAGAAGTTTGTCAGATCCACTAATGTGTAAAGTATGGCTTAATCTTTAGGCAGTAAGTGAAAGCCAAACACTGAAAACTATATACAGTAGTTAAAACAGGCATTGTCTAAAAAGCAATACAATTCTTCCATCATCCGCATTATCACTACCACAACTAGCAGTCACTACATCAGTATAATTATTACAACTACAACCAGTGACAGATGTCACAACCAAACCAAAAAAAGCAATGCAATTCTTTCATCATCCGCATTATCACTACCACAACTAGCAGTCACTACATCAGTATAATTATTACAACTACAACCAGTGACAGATGTCACAACCAAACCAAAAAAAGCAATGCAATTCTTTCATCATCCGCATTATCACTACCACAACTAGCAGTCACTACATCAGTATAATTATTACAACTACAACCAGTGACAGATGTCACAACCAAACCAAAAAAAGCAATGCAATTCTTTCATCATCCGCATTATCACTACCACAACTAGCAGTCACTACATCAGTATAATTATTACAACTACAACCAGTGACAGATGTCACAACCAAACCAAAAAAAGCAATGCAATTCTTTCATCATCCGCATTATCACTACTACAACTAGCAATCACTACATCAGTATATTACAACTACAACCAGTGACAAATGTCACAACCAAACCAAAATGATATACTGTCCCATTCTCCTTTCCAAGGAACTCATATGCACATATTCTGCACAAACAATACATGTAAAAAAGCTTAATCAAATTACAGGACACATCATAAACGCAGAGATCAGTAGATGAGAAGTGGAAAAATGATGCTCGGTCTATACACAGAGTATATAACATATTCCCATTTTGTTGTTTTTCTTCCCTTCTGGTTTGAAAGACTTTTCCGTTACAAAACATATCAGATCAGTATTGTTGTGTGTACAACAAAGCACAACCAAACCCAAGCTGGTAGAAAAAGTACATGTTATATGTGTACTGAGCAAAATTTAAAAAAATATGAAAATACATTAAAGATCGTGTGATATGCAAACAGTTTGCAGTCTGGTTTTTGTCTTTATCATCCTTTAGTTATTTCATTTGATCATGAGCGTTTACAGCCTGGTGTACCCTAGACGTAGCTGCTGAGAGCAGATTGGTCTGCTTGACCACTGTACGCACTACTAGCTCCGACTTGCCTGGTGTGCTCGCTAGCATGCTTTGGAGGTTAATTAATCAAAAACTAGAACAGTTTCGGTTCAGTTTTGCATGCGCAGCAAAAAAAATTATCCCATCAACTTTTGTGACGGGGCAAGGTGACTGTTTACCGAGTATCTAAGATGGCTACCAAATTGAAATAATTTTCTACCTGACTTGTGCTTGTCTCTCATTCAGGAACAAACCGCATGCACACTATTCAGTCTATTGGTGTCGACAATATGTGGACCACACTCACTGGAGTCATCATCCTCAAAGATGGCTAGTAGGCTATACAATGCACTAACCCAGCTGTGTAAGTGAGGCTTTTCCCAATGGCGTCAAACACTAGCTACCCCACTAGCAAGCTGCTTGGTGAGCAAACTCAGTCTACGGTACACAGAGCCAGATCTTTTCTGAAACGCACATATTCAAACAGTGGAAGTTTCGCAACAAGTTTTGGAACATCTGTGCTGGAGACTGTGCATGTACACTGGAATAGTCTATCTTCAGAGATAAGAAGAGCTCAGGTGCAATACGCTGACGTCTGCCTGCCGCGCAAACTTTGAAATGAGATGGCCTCAGCTCTGCTGGTAAAAGAGTGACAGCAACAACGTAAGTTGAATTGTTTTCCCTTTACAGTTAGCCTTCTGTTGGCACACGCAATTTCCATCTTCACAAAGCCAACTTATGTTTTGAACACTATCGCTAGTGAGTGCGCCTGTATGCTACAAATACTCTCTCTTGACGTTGAGTAGAGCTCCTAATGCAATACAACATTGTTTACACTTTGTGTCAGCAGTCGAACATTCAAATCCTACAACTCAGCGGTTGGCGTTGCAACAACACGCTCGCTAAGTGCGTTAGCTGCACCACTGAGTTAATGCTTTTGTTGACACATGAGATGCTGTCACAGTGCAGATGCTGTGATGCTCGACACCGCGGAAACTGCTCAGAACGATTTGTGAGCATAAAAAAAATCATAGATCGGGCCTTTAAGAGCCAGCCTGCGAGAGGTTGTAACTGTTCAGGCGTCTCAGTGGTATGATGCTAGACACTGCAATACAGCTGAGAAAGACTTATGTTGGAACATGGGCCCTCACATTTTTTTGGTCAAGTCTGTACTTGTGATTGTAGTTTCATACTGCAGCTGACCAGGAACCGGTTTGATCAATCCTGAACAATTTAGTTAAAACACAAGACGCAGGGTTTTACAAATACATGTACAAAGGCATAAACAGTAGAATAAAATGATGGCTAAAAATTAAGGTGCATGTTATTTAGTATTCATACACACACAAACCAAGATAGTCAACAGTTTTAAATCTTTAGGGACAACAAACACACACACACACACACACATGTACACACACACACACACACAACAAACACACAAACATTAAAAGTGGCACATCCAAATGGAAAATGAGCTACATGTACTCACAATCAGTTAATATAGTTGTCATCAATGCAAAAATTACTATAATGTGACTTTATTGAGTTGGAATAAAGGCTTGGAACAAGCCGTTACAGCACACAGGTTCTTGTACTGAGTGACGGGACAACATGGGACTGATGATGTAATGATTGTGATCGTGTGTGTGTGTGTGTGTGTGTGTGTGTGTGTGTGTGTGTGTGTGTGCGCGCGCGCATGCGTGCACGTGTCATTGATCCTGGGTTTTAAGCTGGAGTTATGCACAACTGTCACTCCCCAGGCACAACTGTCACTCCCCAGGCACAACTGTCACTCCCCAGGCACAACTGTCACTCCCCAGGCACAACTGTGTCTTATGGGGCACATTGAGGACATGTATCATTTTGCTGTTGTTTTTTTCTTCCCCCCTCAGAAAAAAAAAAAACCCAACAAAAAAAAAACCCAACAAAAAAAAAAACCCAACAAAAAAACAAAACAAAAACCCCACACAAATAAATCCTGACAATCACAGAACGGAAACAGTTGCTTTTCAAGTTGTAGTATCGAGGCAAACATATTTCAACCAGCAGTTATACATAATACACGTTGCAGGCAGCTGCAGAGAACAAGGTTGCTGTATTTACATCCATGCGTGTACATAATATTTACGGATCAAGTACATGTAACAGACAAGATTAAGGTTGAAGACCAAATATTCATACAATTTTATCACACCAATGTTGAAACAACGAAATAGAGACAGGAAGAGAGAGATTCAGATTCAGACCCATTCTGCCCATTGGCATGGGGATAGGCGGTCAACAACAATGATCCACGAGAAAAAAAAAAGAAAAGTGTAATACAGTACAACTTCTTTTGGGCGACCACTCCTTTGGCCAGATAAGAGTGGTCTTAAAAGAGAGGTGGCCACCCAAAAGAAGTTTCAGACAGTGAAGAAGTGCAACCCAGTATCATTGTAACATTGGTCTGCACAGGCAGGTGGTCTCTCAAAGGGGTGGTCACCCAAAAGAGGTTCTACTGTAACTGAGTTTTCCAACTACTGATAAATTATCATGGACACTGTGAAAGCGTAAAGTGGACACTACACATCATTCAAATGACTCCTGTCACAGGCAAGATTTTTTTCGTGTTCGATTCCTAAGCATATCGTACCCATCCACCAAAGCTCATCAACCAGGTGAAATGTCACGTTAAAAGCACAGTACTGTCAGCGACCTAATTAATGCCGCACAAGTGCCGCAAGATCGTGCAAGAATCTCTCTAGCTAGCCCCACAGAGTCTCAAACTTCTGTCAGTCTATCTTATTCCATCTAAATGTCTGACATCAGATAGTTATCGTACAATGGCGGCATCTTTTCTCTGTCCTGCTTTATGAACCAATGTGTGACTCACTGATCTTCACAGTCATAGGTCATAGAGAGAGAGAGAGAGAGAGTGTCAGACGGACAGACAGACAGAGAGAGAGAGAGAATGGGTGGGTGGGTGGGTGGGTGGGTGGGGGTTTAACGTCCTTTTCCACCACATAGGGTGATATCAAGGACGGGGCAACGATAAAAAAAGCCAGCACAAAATCTTTGGCCCCAGCCGGGATACAAACTCACGACCCGAGCATTAGAAGTCCAAGAGACAGAGAGAGAAACTGCAATGGAGAAGCGGTGTGTAGATATACACCACAGTGAATTATGCAAAGAAAATTGTACAGTGCAAAATATGCTTTCACACATACAAGAAATGTTGAAAACAGTGCACAAAGTAACAGACCGTTTATATTTACATTATTATCATGACAGAATTCAGGGTTACATGTAGTTTGGTTTTGTGAACAGCACAGGAGAAATTACAATGCATGTTTTCCTCCAAAACCAGTTACGCCAAAATTGTATGATGACAATATGTTAAACCTACAAAAGCACACTGGGAAAAAAAAAGCCTGAATTTACATGGCAGGAAACAAAGATAAAAGCATGAAATCAAATATAGTCTGGGCACAAAAACTTGAACACCATATTAAATCTTTCCCAAGAGGTGGAAGGAGAAAATTGAAACATGATTATTCCTGCCATGTACAGTCTCAAAATCAAGACACTACTACGACCATCAGATAGAAAAAAGACTAAAGTGCCTTTCAGATCAATGGTGCATCAGATGACATGAAAAATCCAATAAAAACAAGTGATCGGCGGAAAAAAATCCATAAAATGAAGTGTACATAATTATTATGTGTAGTTCAGTTCAGTATGGCATCTGTGCATAAAATAGACGTACTCCACCCTGTCGCTCAGTAATCTTCCCAGCATCATCTTCGAAGTCTCAATATGTACGACAGGCATACAACAGTGTGAGGAAAGATTTTCATCAAAGTCGCTGAATCTGCATCAGAATCAGTCACTTCAGTCACAGTATAGCATCTGAGACCAGTGTGATGACTCTGGCCATCGAATAAGTTGTTCTAGAAGTGTACCGCATACTGAGCAGATGACGTTCTTTGGTTGGACTCAGGACTAGATAGACAGCCCTGACTGGTTACTATTTTTATCACCGCCCTGCCAGCAAGGACTGACTGGTGTGGCAAGGAAAAAAACAGGACTGTGTTCATTTCACTGGCGAGCCAATGGCAGGGCACATCAGTGCCCCTGGCGAGATAATGTAATTGGTTTGGAGTGCATTTTGCTGCTGGTTGGAGAGCAAAATCGCCGTGTCTGACATGATTTTTACTGGCAAGGGGAGTTACGGCACTAACTACTGGCAACATGGAAACATTTTATTGTTCAGTTTGTGTGTGTCAGCCTGAAGCCAGCCTGTCAACAGTCTGTACGTGCAAATATGCCCAAAGTACATGTAACTATGAGTTCACAGATTAATGCTAAATAGAAATAGGCAAATATTTAAGAAAACTGACCACAAGAAGAGGAGAAAATGTCTTTTTTTTAAATGAGGTAATTTCTTCTGTTTTAATTCACTGAAGTGGTCTTTTAGACCAAAACAAATAGTTGAAACAAACTACATGCACAACTTTTTCGCTTTTATGGGGGATGGAGTTAGGAAGGAGTTGGAGGGTGGAGGTGGGGGTATTTTTCATTTCGTACAGCGCAACTGAAGATGCTGCAGCCAAAATAACTGTACATATTAAAGATCTTTGCTACACGATTTTTGTTTATTTTTTAATAACTAAAACATGTCTGGTCACAGATGACTACAACTCTGCAGAAAGTATTGCAAAGATATTTTATACATGTATGCTGTTTAGCTGATTTGCAATACACTGCAAATATTTTTTAAGTTGCTTCAAAATGAATCGGTCTGAGATCTCATAAATTTTGCTCATTCTTAGCAAAAACAAGCATTTTGCACATTTTCCTGCTGGATAAAAACTGAGATGGATTTAGCAAACTGTAATATTGCAGCAAAAAAATTATACAGAATATGATCAAAAGAAAAATGAAGCCTCAGGCAACTTAACAACGATAACATTTTTATCTGTACAGACTTTAAAATTAAAATTCCAGCAGTTGAACACTGAGTGTAAAGTATATGCACGAAGATCCTTTCCCTCTAGGTTGTATACGCAGAGTCTGCTGATGTCAGATTAAACATTTTCATGAAGTCGTGCGTATTTCTTACTGTTCGGACCCCCGCCGCGTGACTGGACTGCTCCTCCCTGTCGCTCGTAAAAGTCTTGGTCCTCCATGGCCGTCCGGGGGTCTACCACCTGAAAACCAAAATCAAATAGGTACATATATATTTTTTTTTTTAAAAAGAAGAAAAAAAAGTCACCCACTGTAAATTGACTGGCAGAAAGTGAAATTAGGAAATCAAAGTCTGCAATAATGTTTTGTGAACAGTTTTTGATTTTTCAGATTCTCGCATCACAATGGTGATATACAAGGGGATGATGATAATTATGAGCCTGAAATATAACTACTGGAATGCCTTTTGCTCAGTCTTGAAAAGATATCATGGTTGTATGATGAAGAGGTCAACAGGTCACTTCAGCCAAGACTACATCATAAATCTCAAACATTAAAATAAAATAAAATAAAATAAAATTTAAAAAAATGAACAGATCATCATCTCAGTAATTTCTCTGTTAAATGAAATCAGATGATGTCTGTATGTTTACAAGAAGAATCTCAACTGTATAGTACGTAGCAGTAAAGGGGTTAACCTCTGAAACTCACTTGAATCTCATCATCCAAACCGTTGGGCACAGTGTTAAAGTTAACCCCTTCATGGTCATCCTTCAGCTCCACCGTCCAGAATGGGCGCTGCTTCGGGTTTTTGTTCAAACGGCAGTAGATGACGCAGCCGACGATAGCGCAGATGAAAAGAATGATCCCAACGCAGATGCCAGCAATCACACCTTGCGGGAGGACTTTGAACAAACCGGCTCCGTCAGCTGCAGGGAATGAAAAAAATAGTTTGCATCAGTTTCCACTGATTCAGTCGGACATAGATCGTTTTAAGTCTGACTTGAAAACGCACCTGTTCCGGCTGGCTTTCGATTGAGCCCACTTACCTCATCACTTACATCAGCTGTGTCATGTCCGCTATGCCCTTGCCATCTTTTAGTTTAGATTTCTTAGTTTAGTAGCATAGTATTAGACATCACACATTACTTTAGGATCTGTGTTTAATATGTATGGATTTATATGTCTAGATAAATTAATGTAGGGGTGTATGTGTGTGTGTGTGTGTGTGTGTGTGTGTGTGTGTGTGTGTGTGTGTGTGTGTGTGTGTGTGCGTGCGAGCCAGAAGAAAATTTTCTGCCATCGACGGACAATAAAGTTATATTGAATTGAATTGAATTGAATTGAATTGAATCCTGATTCAGCTGCTGTGTGTGTGTGTGTGTGTGTGTGTGTGTGTGTGTGTGTGTGTGTGTGTGTATTTGTTGGTATGAGTGCAGGAGTATGCGCATTGAGTCACTCTGTGAGAATTTTGCGCTGTATAAGTACAATTCATTATTATTATTATTATCAGGATTAGATCAAGTTTGGCAATTAAAAGGGCCTAAAAAGATCCGTGATTCAAACGGAGGAAAAGTGTGTAGCAGGTATAAGCGATGACACTGCAAAGCCACAAGTACACGTCTGCCAAAAAAATTTATTTTTACAGTAAAATGTCTTTCTCCTAGGTACTTACCAGATGACATGATACTATAGGAGATTCCCCCTATACCCCCACGACTTCAGTCAGAAGCGTTAGCGTACTTGGCAACAAGAGGGATAACCCTCTATTGACTCTTTTGCCCCAGTGAGTTAGCCTGGCACGTGACTCCCAAGTCACCTGACCCAACCCCCAATCGCCAGTTTCCCACCGCTTGCCTGGGCAGGAACTGCGGGGAGGAGGGAGGGTGATATGATATCATGTCATCTGGTAAGTACCTAGGAGAAAGACATTTTACTGTAAAAATAAATTTCTCCTACGGATATACCAGATGACATGATACTATAGGAGAATAACAAACAGGAGGAGGGAGTTGCTGTTTCCTTTCAGGTGACACAGAATCCCAGCCTCAGGCATTCCTTTATTACAAAGGAAAGAACTGTCCTCACGACTTCAGCCAGGTGTCCCCCCGCTCTCAAGGATGTGAAGGCACTAAGGCCGTGCAGGTGTAGAGAGCGATAGGTTCTATAGAACCAGTCTGCGCAGCCGGGCAGACAAGGCCACTGAAGGGACAAACTCACTAACATGTACAGTAGAAACTTGATTGAGCGACATCTTGAACGAGCGACCGTTTTTCGTTCACGACCGTTTTCGCCCGGCACGGACGGTTTTTCTTCTTTATTGCATCTCCAACGACCGACCAACTGCAGTACGCGACTTAAGACCGCTGTTCTGCTTGCAAAACGACCCCGCGTCTCTGTTGTGGGCGGCCACAACTGGCTTAGTTGGCGCTTCACACTTCGCCGATTTACCTTCCACCGCCCAGGGCACTTGGGCTGACGCTACCCGCGACCCGCCGCTTGGACCCACCCCCTACTGTGCACGCGTGACCTCGGACAAAGACAGGGCAATTAGCGCGTCGCCCCCTAAACACAACTGCTGTTATGCGGGTTGTGATCACCTCATCCGCCAGTTCCGACACCCTTAACACCTGTCAACTCACTGACCATTATTTCCACAAGACGCCCTATCACGGGCATGTTCGTGTGTGTGTGTGAAGGTGTTTCTTTGTGTGCCAGTGCGTGTGAGCGAATTAAGGCGGATAGTTGATAGGTATGGTGTGGTTCCTAATCCTCCTTGTTTTTGTGTTGTTTTGACAAGAAAGAAAACGGAAACTGCCGCTAGGAATTCAGTCGGACTAAACTCAGCGATATGACACTTAGCAAACCTGCAACGCCGGGATGTCAGTCAGTGTACGTCGTTTGTACACGTGTGGGTGAGAGCGTGCGCGCGTGCGTGTGTGTGTGTGTGTGTGTGTGTGTGTCACTGCCACCGTGACGGTGAGAGAGAGAGAGAGAGAGATGGAGAGAGAGAGGCTGTGATGCCGCTGGGAATTCAACCGGACTAAACTCGGTGATTTGACACTTAGCAAACTGGCAGCGCCGGGATATCAGTGCACATCGTTAGGACACGTGTCACGTGGATGCGAGCGCGAGCGCGCGCGCGCGCGCGTGTGTGTGTGTCACTGCCACCGTGACGGTGAAAGAGAAAGAGATGGAGAGACAGAGGCTGTGATGCCGCTGGGAATTCAACCGGACTAAACTCAGCGATTTGACACTTAGCAAACACAAGTTCACGACACCGCATGAAACGTAAGTGGTTAAAAACATGGTGGCACATGCGACTCTGTTTACGTTTTCCGTCGCTGAAATTTAGGTAAAGCCGCACAATCTTGATTATTGGAAGACTCCACAGAAACACCAAACTCTGCTTCTGAGTCAAATCCACGCATGCACACTGTATTATGCAATGATCCCTACGGTTGATATGCGCGCCTCCCGGCCGGGCAGGGCCAGGTCCGGACGCCATTGTGACTGACTGCAGTTTGGGCGACCAGTTGTTGTTCACGACCGTTTTTGCTCGGTCCCGTGAAAGGTCGCTCAAAAAAGTTTCTACTGTACAACAGTTAAAATCCCATAACCATGTACATGTATAACGGACAGACACCCGAGCAGAGCCCCCTCCGGATGCACGGGTGAAGGTCCGGGGAAGCGTACAGACAGACACCCGAGCAGAGCCCCCTCCGGATGCCCGGGTGAAGGTCCGGGTAAGCGTACAGACAGACACCCGAGCAGAGCCCCCTCCGGATGCACGGGTGAAGGTCCGGGGAAGCGTACCTGGTTCAACCAGACTGTCAATGCCCAAGGAGGATAACAGAGGTGAACCGTGAAGCTGACCCTACTGGTTGGACAGACGCTCGGCGGCAGGGTCCCCTCCGAATGCCGCGAGAGAAAGTCCGGCCGGTAAAGTGGGACACTGAGTCCCACTGTGCGTGAGTGGCAGTAATTGATTGCGTGGCCTTTTGTGCTACAGCCAAAGCCCCGATACACTATAAGGGTTGGTGTAGCGCGGAAAGATCGCGGAGATAAAATCTCGCGAAAGCTGAGTCTGACCTTTACATCCGAATGAGCGGATTATTATTTCTCAGGGCTGTGTTTGTATGGAGTGTGACGCTCAGCGCGAGGACATGTACCTCGTGAGCGCGAACCTGAGTTGGCGTCTAGCTTGCGGAGAGATTTCTTCGTTGCTTTTCCGATCACAGACACAAACCAGATGGACACAGTTTGGGCGGCCATGTCCTGCCGAGACTGACAGGCAGAAATAACCGCGAGAGATCTCCACGAATAGATGCGGTGCGCTTAAGATAAATCCGAAGCGCCCGTACCGGGTCCGACATATAACCGGATCGCGTTTGAGTAAGCCACGGGCGGTATGACTATCCCTGTGGTGCAATCTCCGGCAAACGATTTCTAGCCACGAACTCACAGCATGTGAGCAGGGCTACCGACCCGTCCCGTCTGAACTGTAGGTACAAAGCAATTTGGAACTGCTGAAAGTGCGTGAATTTGCTCCACCCTTCCAGCCGACGCAAGCGCGACCACAAAGCACGTCTTTGCGCGTCACCTCCTACACTTGAAGTGTGCTTGCGAAAGCGGCTCAAAACGATCTGAATTCAGAAAGGTGGACCCACGGGAGAGACCATATAGGGAAGGACTCTGAGACTGGATTTTGCGTGGATATGTTCGCGAGTAACTCGAGAACATTTTATGATGTTGTTGTTCCAGGTCGCCTTTACCGAAATGTTTGTGTCTGAAATCATCACCCGACAGCCCTTAATTGTGATACAATATATCTGTAAATTATGATAGATTAAGGGGTGATATGTTACTCGTCCGCCAGCCACTCAAAGGAGTCCGCGACATGTGGCGGCTCTTAAGTTTTCTGGGTCAGACTTCTTTCCGCACATCTGTCACTACGGACCCTCCACTTCCCTCCATAGGTCTTGAGGATAACCTTCTAGTGGCTGCGATGCGCTCCACTGCGCTATCCGAGGGTTTCCTGCCTCTCACGGCTGACTTGACAATAGCCAGGCACGCTGGGTAGGGGCGAGAGATCAGTTGCCGCGGCTGTTTCAGGAGCGCGCGTTTGATCGCCAATTTCCTCGAGATTTCTTGGGGAAGGCTGAAGAGATCCGAGACCGAAGCCTTGCCCATGAGAGTGGCGCGATAAGAATTATCTCGCAACGGTGCATGCACAGTTTCTGACAAACCTTATGTACGCGACAGGCCGAGGGGTATGCATACCCGAATATCGCTTCCCACAGGATGGGCAGCATCGCGTGACCGGCCTGGGAGTCTAGTACTAGCGAGATCAAGAGGGGAAGTTTGTAATCCTCCTCGTTGCACAGAGGTCGGACCTCTGACGGAATGAATGATCTGCGGACAGAGACCATACTGTGTGCGTTATCTGTCACCTTCGACACAGAGCGTCCCACGAGCACATTCATCCTTTCGGGAATGTGATTGATTTCGAAATTCGCCACCACTGACGAACTGTCCGACATGGTCATGGCTCTGACCCGAGGATCTGCGTGTCCATGTTTTGAGAGCTGCCAGTAGCTCGAGTACATCGGGGCGCGTGGCCGACTCCTCGCTCGACGTCCTGTTCGCGGTTACAAAACACGTAAGGAGTAACGCACGCCAATCCTGAATGTTCGGGTCCCCGCAGACTGTCGGGGTTACGAACATGCTTAATAAAGGAGGGTCTTGCTACGTGTAAGTTGCAACCACGACGCGACCGACCTACGGACCTATCCCCGGCTGCAGAGCCACCCCCGGATGCAGCAGAGACAGGGCCGTGGGAAGCGTACCTAGCTCGGCCGACTGAATCCCGCAGAAAACAGCGGTGAGCTTGCGAAGCATAACCCTAATGGTTGGACAGACTCTCGTCAGCAGTGGCCCCCAACGGATGCTGACGAGGGAAAGTCCGGCAGGTAGCAGGGAAGGCTACCCAGAGCCCCCAACGGATGGGCAGCCCCCCGCTTGAGAGGGTTGGGGGACGCAAAGCCACCTCCTCCAACCCCGCGTAACACCTCGCAAAGGTTGAGTCCGATCTCCAGCCAACTGAAGCGATAATATCGCGAAGCGCGATGTTCCTCTGAAACGCCACGCTGGTAGCTAGGGCGCGCACCTCATGCGCACGGACTTTGAGCAGGTGCCTCGCCTGAGGGGCAATTCCGCATAAGCGTCTTTAATAACTCCGAGGAGACGAAGCCACTCTTGCCGACTGAGAGGGAAGATTGGGAAATTTCCTGACAGGGATCAAGCTTTTTTTTTTCTTTTTTTTAAAAATCTTTTGGCGGCTTTTCCGAAGTCAGTGCGCTTGTAAGGCGCCAAGACTATAACGCGGCAATCCCTTGGCGGAAGCCTCACGTTATTGCGAGTGGACAGAAACCTCATCCTCAGGTGAACGAGGTCCTGAGAAGAGTTCGGATAGACTTGTCCAATTCCACCATCCAACCGAGGATGAGCTGCAAAGGAGGACTTGACGTGTCTTATTTATCCGTAACAGACCGTCCGTATAATTTGAAGTGGGAGAAATCGCAGTTTCCTGCAATGCGCGACCACTGCGCTCATACCCTGGTGAAAACCCAGGGAGAATCGCTAAGACAGGAAGAGCGGCGATGAACACAAACCGTAGGAATTCTGTGATGAGATGTGCTGAATAGGGAAGTGAGGTACGTGACCGACAGTGATATCGTTCCTCTAAACCCAAGTTTCTCACACCCTGCGCCGCTTCATGAAGAAATGGGGAGCTGCTATATATTGGTTAAACCGACTTAAGTCTATTACCGGCCGCCACCTCACCGCCGGCTTCGGTACAATGAACCGAGGGGATATGACCCCGGGCTGGCGAAATCTTGGACTCTGAATACTAGAGCCTGAAAATCCATTCAAAGGCGTGACCTTCTCTGAAAGAAGGTGCCGTGGTGGTAGAGTGTAAAGTTTTGCAATACGCAGACTCTGCGCAGCTACATACCCGGCCGGGCATCACTGCGATTTACGCCCCCCAAACACGCAAAATTTTTCAAGCACGCTAAGGGCGTCCCTTTGGACGAGATAATGGTTGCAGGCCCAAGGTAGATGGAGCGGGCCACATGGTTGAAGGACCTACCCATAGTACGCGAAATATCAGGGTTTTTTTTTTTTTTTTTTTCAAATTGATAACTTAGCCTGCCCTTCCTCCGCCAAAATGAAAATGGCTAAAGACCGCAGACTGAGGAATGAGGCAACTGCAACGCCAAAGGGCGTAAACCGAGCTGACAAGTGCATGCAGCTGGGTTTCACAGGGGAAATTGGGTGGGCTGCTCAAGCAACAAATTGGATCTGCGTCCGGGTCTGAGGAGTCTACAAAAAATATTCAATATTAAAGTCTACCTGTAGACCTGAATGCGTAGCGCGTCATGCCGGGTTTGCTAGTCAAGGAATAGCCGTGTATCATCCTTGAGCTCTAGCGTCTTCCTGCATCTCTAGAGGTATACTGCCCGAACGGACACTGGGGGCCGGACTAACTTCCACTCCTTCAATGGCGGAAGAGCTGGAAGTTCGGGCTAAGAGCCGGGTCCGAGCGAGGACAATGTTCCTCGGGGACAGCCTCGAAATTTTTACGGGCAGAGAGGAAGAGGAGTCTGTTATCAAGTGTCCTCCTCGTCCATGAATAAGTCCCCTCACGTCAAAAACAACCTCGCTTGGTGAGCCCGGGGCTGGGCGGGTGGACTGAGGACTGAGGAGTAGTGCGTAAGGCCTTTACGTTGTGGGCCGCCAAAGCCATAACTAACACTGAGGGGGAGGAGAGGGGGGGCACCAAGACGGATTGGGTCGAAACTCGGTCCGAGTAATGTGTTACTGCCCTAGCGGCGAGACACCCGCTACATGTCTGAAGCGCTGGCCGCGAAGTACACGTATAGCGGTCTTGAGCCAGCGGGACTATTCTTCTCACCGACCGTCATAAACGGCGGGGGAGGGGAAGAGTCCCGTGGCTGTGTGGCGGTAACCGTGGCTGCCGCTACATTTCTCTATTAAGTGTTATCCTGCCTTGCTTCGCTTTCATTAAGTGTGGTACGCTTCCCTGTAGGGCTCTGGTACGCTTCCCTGTAGGGCTCAAGTATTGGCGCTTCCCTGAGTCATTGTCAGAAATCAGCTTTGAAATCCAACTTTCCTCTGACCAAGTACTACACTTCGAACATGGTGTGTGTCTCGTGCAGCAATACCCAGTTTGTGGGCCGGCATTGTATGGGGCCTTGTGAACACAGGAGGCAGAACACAAGTCATGCCGTGGCCGTCCGGTATAATCAGTGACCGGATACGAGACTGACACCCTCTACCTTACCGTGCCGTCAATAACCAACACAAGGATACAATGATATGGTGAAAGGTAGGCGCCGTCCATTTGTAGGCACAAGGTGGCGGCGGCCGTGACAGCAGGTCAGTATGAGCCGGCTAAGCCGGTCCGGAGGCAAAGGGTGAACATCGTGCAAACTCGCTTGCAGAGCAGCGTGGGGGAACGTCTTGCCGGTAGGCAAGCCAGGTGGGAAACTGGCGATTGGGGGTTGGGTCAGGTGACTTGGGAGTCACGTGCCAGGCTAACTCACTGGGGCAAAAGAGTCAATAGAGGGTTAACCCTCTTGTTGCCAAGTACGCTAACGCTTCTGACTGAAGTCGTGGGGGTATAGGGGGAATCTCCTATAGTATCATGTCATCTGGTATATCCGTAGGAGAAACTGCGTTATGCTGGGCATGTCCCTGGACAGTGACAGCATCTCACATCTGTAAGGCCGGCACTGAGCCAACAGAAGCCCACTCGACGGCGTGGCAACCACACTGAGCGTTCCAGTAGTGTAACTACAGTTGTAGAATTTGAATGTTCGATCGCTCATGCGAAGTGTAAACAATATTGTATCGCATTAAGAGCTGTATTTATCATCAACATAGAGTATTTCCAATGTACAGATGTACTCATGAGCAAAACGCAAGTCGGCCTAACAAAGACGGGACTAGCCCGTATAAATTATATGATGCCTTTCTGGTCATTTGATTTTGATTTTAACAGAGACCTCTGTCAACTGCTAGCAATATGGTCTACACATTTGATTCAGCACTGAAACACGTCCATGCAAATGTAAAGTGGATCTCAACAAACAAACAAAAAGTACAAATATTTACATCACAACTTACCCTTTTGTGTGCAGTTCCTAAATTTCAAGGCATCTCCTTCATAGCCCTCTTTACATCGCTCACAATTCATTCCCTCAGTGTTGAAACCACAGGAACAGGCACCTAAGCAATGGGGAACAAAATGCTAATAACTGAAATCCCAAATTAACACAGATCTGTAAATCAAACACTTTGATTAAAAAAATCACAGCCATTCCAGGATTAAAATTACACGAGTGTATCAGTATCTGGCAAGATAGTGTCAGTTTGTGGAAATGGCGTGCAGAAACCCTGGTTAACACTGGCTTTGAAACTGTCGTTAACAGTGGTTTTTTGAAACATCGTTGTTGAATGGTTGTGAGCGGGTGTTTTCGATTTCACCTCTACCTGCAATTCCCACATGCCATCCAACGACCAAATAGCTCACAGCTCCGCATGGAAAAGTGTGTTGTGTGTAGCATTTTGTGACAAACTGGCAAAGCCACAAGTACATCTGCATAGCTAATGCGAAACGCAAGGCAGGTGTCCGAGCACATGCTCCCTCAGATTTTGTCTTCAAAACTAGACTAAAATCAGGGCACTTTGGTACATTTTGACATGATTTTAAGCGCTTCAAAGGAGGAAATACTTTTTTAGGGAGGAAAAATTTTAGCCAAAGATGGAAATCCACCAAAAGTGGAACATTTTAAGCCCTGATGCATGTACAGGTGATATGACTGCTTTATCATTAGCTTATGACACTGTACTACTCTGACAAATGTTGAATGACAAACGCCTGACAAACATTACCACACGACTGCTGTATGATAAGAATTATGAGTATTGTAAAGGCGCTTTACCAAATTTCTTAAACTGGCTCAAAGCGTGACGCGAAGTGAACAGAACCCAACAGACACGCTCACGTGAATCACACGCATTCTCTCACACACTGGACATGAACACATTTCAATCATGTGGTGCGAAGGGTCAGCTCAGTTATTTGAATTTTGGAATTTCGAATTGCTAATTTATTTTCAAATCTTGTGGGTGGATCATTTCCAAACCAGAGGGGGGAGGAAGCCAGAGTAACCGGAGAGAACCCCTGACGATCAGCCTGAATGATATGAGAAGACCAGATCCAGCACATATGGAGCTCTTCTAAATAAACTTTAATTGCTTTGGCAGCAAAATGCAAAGTCATCCCACTGAACCACATCTGCTACCATTTACACAAATATCTCATGACCATCACACAAGTACATGTACTAACAGATGTGAACTGAAGACGACAGCTGCTGACGCACTCAAACATGTGGGGGATAGTAATGATGGAAACAGCAGTTGCTAAAATTAATGAAAGGCTCAACAAGATCTGTACAAGTTAGGTACAGTTTGTGAGTGACATTTGTATTTGTTATTTGTATCACTTTTGTATTTGTAGGACCTGTCTCCTCTGTTGCACTGAGAGTCAGGTGAAGTGAACAGAGAGAGAGAGACAGACAGACAGACAGACAGACAGAGGGAGAGAGAATAAAATCTAAATCTGTACTCCATGAATGATTGCAATAAAAGACGCTGCATGGTGGAAACATGAGTAATATGATAAACATAATAATTAATAATAAATTTATAAGAAGAAGAAGACGAAGAAGAAGGGGGGGGGGGGGGGAGAGAGAGAGAGATCTCATTACCTGTGACAACATCGCACATGTAGGGACTGGACCTGTTATGGTTACGGTTGCAGTTGCAGGGCGCGCAGTACTTGTTGTAGCGGTAGTATCCGTAGTCACACATGTGGCAGATATTCCCCGTGTAGCCCGGCTCACACTTGCTGCATGTCAGGAACCCCTCCCCTGTAAACACAAACGCTTTTATTTCCTTCGGTTTAGATCTAGGAAAGCAACAACAACAACAAAATGTTTCAAAGTATACAGGCAACAACTGACTGCAGTGGAAAGATACAGGACCACACGAATCTGCAATAAGATTTTGTTAGAATGTCACCTAACTCAACTGTGTTTCATGACTAAGGATAGTAAGATGCCGCACTAAAAATAAGTGGATACGCACCTCCCTTTCCCAGCCACTCAGTGCTTCTTGGTGTTCATGCAGTTCCTGGTGTGTGTGTGTGTGGATAATAATGTGTGTGACTGACCATGTGTGTGTTCTATGTCTTTTTTTTTTTTGTCTTTTTTTTTTGCTGCCCCAACTCTTTGCCAGCTCCAGTGGTGTTCCTCCCAGGTCATGGGTGGAATCCACGGAGGACTCGGAAGCTGGGACAATTTTTATTATGCCTGATGATGGAGATGAGGATGATAGTAGGATGATGCTATGGAGGTCCGTGTGGTTTGGGACTGCGGGACAGGGCCGCATTCCTCGCTTCCTGTCATAAATATCCCGGCATTAACCAGGCCCGGGAACTACGGCACCTGTGGTGCCGGCCGTGTAATCATCCACATCATAAGACGTGTCTTACAAATGGAAGCACCCCCAAAGTCGCACCCGTGAAGTGGGTGAAGCTCGGCTGTGTGGCAACAGCCTCCCCATTGGGCCCATAGCACACCCGCTCTGGGTAGGAGCCGACCTAGGTAGGAAAAATCCCGCTTGCCTCGGCTGGGATTCGAACCCGGGTCTCCCGGTCCATGATCCGAAGTGCTAACCACTACACTACGGGGGCCGGTCATGTGTTCTATGTCTTACATACATGTGTGAAGTCTTCAAAATGAAATTCTGCGACTATCTCTGTGCGCTTTTTTTTGGGTTTGTTTTTTGTTTTTATTTTTTTGTCTACATGTTGAAATGTTAAAAAAACAAAAAAAAACTTAATGGAAAAAAAAATGGATGCACTGGTGTCAAATGCAATTAAAAACGTTTATCTCTCATGGTTCTGTATATTTTTGTCTATATTTATTCCTTTTCATTTGTTATTTTGTTTTATGTTTAAGCTCTTAGACCTATTAATAGGTTACAGCGCTCTCTCTCTATATATATATACTACATATTACATGCACGGATGGATTTACTCAAAAATGCTAATGAGAAATTGTCTCCTTGACCAGTCATTTTTATGAGACATTTTCACGGAAAAGGACCTCTCGATCGCAGAACTGACAAAACCAACGCGCCAATATTTTTTGCAACTCTTTCGAGCGAGAGTTCCTGGCAGCGCGCGCGGTGAGCGGGATAAGTAAGCCTCATCACTAAAATTAGATTAGTGTGACACGGACAGCGCATCTCTGCTTCGCGTTGTCAAGTGCGCTTGTGATGTCATGTTCGTGCGACATGACGCATTTTGCGAAATTTCTATGCGACATTTTATCAAAATATGAGACATAGTCGCACGGCGCGCGAGAAAATCGATCCCTGTACATGTATCATTATTATCTGCCAATTTCCTATGTACGTACAAGGTGCAATGTGGTAGCACTAACAACAATGGGTGTCCAGCTGCAGGTGATTATGATCAATCTTTGTCATCAGTATCACCGATGTTCAGTGACACAATACGGAAAAGGGCGTTAAAACTCCCCCACACACACATTCACCCACTCTTCAGTGACCTAGCTGATGATACGGCACTTGAAAACTTGATTTGACATGCAAAAACATTTGTGCTGATTTCACCTTTTGATATTCTGCACTCATCCACACACACGCTCAAAGAATTTAAAAAAAAAAAAAAAACTCCTGCCTGAACAGTGGCACAATAACAAAGTTAAAAAAAGGCATACTTACTGAACCTGCAGGTCATATCTTTTGTGGCGTGAGATGCACATGGGCACCGATGACAAGGGAAGTAAGGTGCCGTCCGGTAGTAGCCAGGGGCACATAACTCGCAGAATGTGCCCTGGTAGCCAACGCGACAGGCGCACGGCTTGGCTGTATCGTTGCCACAAACGTAACTTTTGTCTTGGGATATTGATCCATGCCAGTCACACTTGCATGCTTGAAATTTGAGAAAATATCAAAATATTAAAAACTAGCACATATAGATAGCTGTCTTCATGGCTGTTCGCTATTCTTACAGCCCTAGGAAATAACTCCACTATTCAGTTTGGCGACTCCGCATTGGTTGCCTCTCATAGCACAAGTATTTTCAAATGGTTTCTGAGATGTGATGGGAAGTAATCAATGCAAAGTCGCCAAACTGCAGAATGGAGTTACTCCCCATGGATAGTAAGGGTGAAAAGTCACACACACACAGACTGTTCATTTACACATCTTAGAAGTGACACCCCCAAAAAACCAAAAAACAAAAACAAAAAACAAAAAAAACCCCACAGGATTTGTCTGGCATTCTAACATTCAAAGTAAGCAAAAGAAAAGTGGTAAAGTATAGGTGGATCAAGTGCAATACAGTCTGCAATACAAATTGAAAAATCATATGCTTTTCAGGTTTTGGTCCACAAGTACAACACAGGCTAGGGAAAATGCGCATGCTACTTCATGGATGAGGTTGAATTTTCAGTTTCGTACCTACACTCGAGACACTGCAAAGAAACGAACTCACTTGCTTTCTCTGTGGGCTTCCTCGTTCTGAAGGAAAAGACGGTCGAGTTGAGCATGTGGCCAGAAATGTAGACAGCAGAAACGTACATGCTGTAGTTGGTGTCTGGCGTCAGAGAACTCAGATGGACCTCTGGTCGATCTGTGACGTTCACAAGCTCTGTCTGAACATCTGTACAGTAAAATAACAGCCCATTAGCGATCGACATTAGTGAAAAAGTGTGTCCGAGTTCATGAAACTCACACACACAGAAGCATACACACATACACTCGCAGTTACACGCACCAGCACATACAAGACAGATGCTCCCACTCAGGCCCAAACTACACACGAAGAATAATGAACATTTTCCAACATTTACTATTGACAAACTAGCTAGTACGGACGTACAAAACATGAAACAAGACATAAAAGTGCACGACTGACTCCTCTACAGTCTGCAACTGTTGACAGTTAGTGTCTACAATGAAGTTCCAGTTTCACACATCACTTGGGCTCATACTGTACTAAGTAAAGCAGAGTTATAGGATGCTCAGTGTACAGGGCCCGCATGTAAAAGTCAGGGTTAGGGAGTTTAGCCCAGGGTTAGAGCCTAACCTCGAACTGAACTAGCTCTAGGGTTAAATTTGCTGTTGTTTTTTGTTTTAAATCAGGAAGCGGGTCCATTCCACCATGGTGCCTACGCCATTATAGAAGGGTTTTTGTCTTTCTTTCTTCGCTTCCTTTTCTATTCAATTTTGTTTTGGGGTTTCTTTTGTCCTAGTCAGGATTAGGCCCGTAGCCGTGGGTGAAATTAACCTCGAGTTCTACATACGGCCCTGATCTACACGTAGATCTATATATAGCATGTCTTACAGGAAGTCTCAGTCTAGGCCTTTCTTCCTGAGGAAGCTAAAATCTTTTAATATTTGTCAGATGATGCTGTGTATACATTTCTATCAAAGTGTAGTGGCCAGTGTCCTTTTTTTATGCCTGTGTTTATTGGGTCGGATGTGTTTCGAGGCATGATGCTGGTCGTTTTGACAAGATTGTGAAGAAAGCCACTTCTTGTGTTGGGTTTAACCTGGACTCCCTAACTGATACAGTTGAGCGCCGCACGACCCCCATAACACATGCCATCATGACCAATGACACCCATCCCCCCCTCAGCACATTTAAAGCACAGCAGAGTAGTTTTAATGCTCGACTTATGGCTGTCAAGTGCAGCACGGAACGATTCAGACGTTCTTTTGTACTGACAGCCATACGCCTATACAACAAATCTGTATTTTATAATCAGTAGGGGATGTTTTCGCTGTATCACTCCCGCGTGTGTGTGTGTGTGTGTGTGTGTGTGTGTGTGTGTGTGTTGTGTGTGTGTGTGTGTGTGTGTGTGTGTGTGTGTGTGTGTGTGTGTGTGTGTGTGTGTGTGTGTGAGAGTTTACAAGACTTTCATTTGTGTGTGTGTGTGTGTGTGTGTGTGAAGTTTAAGTTTTTCATAGGTGAGGCTTCTGTTAGTGCAAGTTGTATAAATTGGTATTACATGTATTATGTCTTATTATAATGTTTTAAGGCCGTTCTTAACCGGGCGAACCACCAGTCTGGCGAACTTGTTCGGCGAACTGTGTATTGTATACGAACAGGGCAAGCGCACGCACGTACATAGTTCCAGAGGTTCGGCCGGACTAGTTCTCTTTCTTAACCGACCGTTAATGATATGCATACGTCATCGCCCAAACAAGGCGGACTCGCAAGTTGAGACAATCGTAAACAACCAAAATGGGCGCCTTCGTAGATCGAGACGACCAGGCATTTGCGGTAGTTATCGTTTTGAGTGAACTCTTGGAAGCCGAGGAAGAGGAGATAAGAGGAAAAGAGCGCAAGAGAGGGAAATGTGAAGTGAGTCAATAGCCGCGATGCCGTCCGCCATTTTCCTCAAGTTTGTACATGCGCACAACAGCTCTCCCCGAGCAACCAATCAGAGCGCAGGATCGGCAAAAGGATCGCGAGGGTTCCCACGACACGCTATGCAGTCCTCGAACCTAGTTCGCCGAACCTTTCGAACCAGGGTTTCCGCACAAGTATTTGGTCGGTTAAGAAACAACGTGCGTGAACCTAGTTCGCCGTACTCTCCGAACCTAGTTCGCGAACCAAAAGTCTGCCCGGTTAAGAACGGCCTTTATGGTGGCCTAAAATATCCCTTCCGGGATTAATAAACTATAAAGTAATCTGAATTTTAAATTTGTATTGAATATATATATGTACCTAAGCACGACAAGCATGAATTTTTTTCACATTATGTCAGCAACGGATAGGATGGAGGGGGGAAGGGGGTGAAGGTAAAGGGGGAATTTCATTTAGCTCTATTTCTAGTGATGCTTCTTTCGTAAAGCAGCATTTTTATGTTCGTGTATGAGTGCGAGGCAAACTTATCCCTGCATTATTTCCACACCTCTGGCATACATGTATGGGAAATGTGCACGGTCTGCCAGCCCTGCCATATACACAGGCCAATGGTCCATGGTCCCAAAGGACGAAAAGCATGTTACATTTATTGATGAATGAAGTGGCAAAGCCACAAGTGCGAACCTGGAAAGCAGATGCGTTATGCTACGGGTGTCTGGGGACATGATCCATCAGAATTTTCTTTAAAAATTAAGACTAAAATTTGTGCATTTTGGTGCATTTTGGTATGATTTTAAGTACCTCAGGGGAGGAAACACTTTCTAAATTTTCTTTGAAGGAAAAGTTTGAGAATTAGACTAAAATCTGTGCAATATGGTGCGTTTCAGCATGATTTTAAGTGCGTCAGGGAAGGAAACACTTTCTTTGGAGGAAAATTCAGAGAATTAGACTAAAATAGATCTGTGCAATATGGTGCGTTTTGGCATGATTTTAAGTGCGTCAGAGGAGGGAACACACTTTTGGGGGGGAAGACACTTTTTAGTCAAAGGTGGAAATCCCCCAAAAGATGGAAGATTTTAAGCCCTGCGTAAGTGGACACATTACCTTCAGCCTTGTCATCTTTGTAGTAGACAACCAAGTACTGCTCCACGCAGCCTTGGGAGAACTCCACAGACAAATTCTGCAGTCCTTCTGCAGTAACGTTCACTTTCTCAAAGACGTCGTGGAAAGGGATCATCACAAGGGTCCCGTTCTCGCCATTCCAACTTTCCGCTGTGTGGTTGTACTTGTAGTCGACAGTGTAGTTCAGAAAGTAGGTCAACGGGTGACAGAACTCCTCCCTGGACTGTTGGCTTTTATTTGTACTGGGTGCAGTCACTGTCACATCCGCACTCTGCGTGTCATTTGTGGACGTCTCCGTTTCATTATTGTTGGAGACTGGCTGTTGTGTGGTGTCTTCCGAGTTCTGAATATTCACATGGGACGAGTTTTTCATCCACCAGTACGTCTGGTTGTACGGTGGGTCGATGGCGGAGGTGTTCAAATCGTGAAATGGGTAAACCTCTGGAGGTGCCCATGTTATAATGGCATCAGTGGAGTTGACCAGAAATGCAGAGATGTTGAACGGTGGTTTCAAAGTCACCTTCAGCGTCACTGGAAACAGAAAAAAGCTTTTCAGTGAGGTATATTAATACACGTATGCTGCGGTGGTCGGCGGCGCAAAGGTAGTATCTCCTGCCACCAATGCCAAAGGGTGAGGGTTCGAATCCCAGCTGCTGTATGTGGCACTGTGTGACCACTGGATTTTCTCTCAGTATATTCTGGCTTCCTATCCCTCTGGGTTCGAAATGCAGAATGCACAAAAATAAAAAAATAAATGCAATTTTAAATTCTGAAACGAGATAGCTGAACTGACCACTAACACAACGTGACCGTAAATGTGTTTATATCCAGTGTGTGAGAGAATGCACGTGATACATGTGTGTGTGTGTGTGTGTGTGTGTGTGTGTGTGTGTGTGTGTGTGTGTGTGTGTGTGTGTGTGTGTTGTGTGTCCAGCTTGCAGCGACAAGCAGTTGAGAAAAACCATAATCTACATAATCCACATATTATTAGTATTTCTGATGTTCCTTTGAGAGAGACCACCTTCCCTGACTCACTCCTTGTTCATAGACTCAATGTCAAGTAATCTACCTCTAAATGAGCAACTCCCAGGTGGTAAAAAAACGTAACAAATGATGAAACTATATTGCTTCACAGAGGTCCAAATTATGCTGGGAAACTGTTGAGGAAAAAAACAAAGGACTGAAACCCAGACTGGGGTGCTTAATACTGCACTGTCACAACAGCTCACAGATATTTCAAAGACCCTCTGCGTGAACCACCCCTACGCACATGTGTGCACATGCACAGATATCAAGTGTGTCATTATACAATAATCCTAGTACAAACAGAGAGGGACATGGCATGGCAAACAGATAATCAGCCACACACCACTCTTATCAGCCTTCCCGCAGACTGCGATCCTCTGATGAAAAAATTCTCAAAGTTCCTCTGCGGAATATGAAAACTACCGGTGAACGCGCGTTCAGCTACCACGCCCCGACAATCTGGAACTTGCTGCCTTCTGCCCTCCGTGATGTCCCCACACTGTCAGCTTTTAAATCACAGCTCAAAACATACCTGTAAAGTGTTCCGTCAGGCTTTCCATCAGGGCTCCCTAAAAGCTACAGACCTCAAGGGTCCACTGACCCCCAGTTCAAAATTTTAGAGGGTCTTTGTACCTCCACTTTCAATTTTTAAAGGGTCAGAATCATTTCTCAAGTTTTTAGTCCATGGAATTATAAATTCAGTAAATACTGTTGAACAGGTGTGTCCCACGGTGTGTGTGTGTGTGTGTGCGCGCGCGCGCAAAACTGAATTTTATCAACTTCAAAGCATATAATTAAATGAAGTGGGTGTGTACAATTCAGTTTTGAAAGTTGGAAACTCGGACTTTTTGCTGCTCTGTGCCGACTCTGATGCGACGTCTGAATCGTAGCTATGCGACGCCGAAGTGCACCCGCTGCCGGGCGAGGGCTCGAGCCCCTCCACAACTTTTCCACTGACGAAAAAGTCCATAGTCTTTTGAACTTTCACTTTTTTCGGTGGCATGATTCGTCACAGAGAAAGCGAATCCGATCTGTAACAAGAGCACTGACTCTAAGTCTAAAATCTTTCGTCCATAGTTTCGAGCGCAGAAGCGGAAAAAGATGGGGCACGTTCACTACGCACGAGTGGCTGTAGTAGCCGCCGATCTGCAGCGGTAGACAGTTAACGCCTGCGAGCGTTAAACTGAACCAAAAAACAGGACCGAACTGAACGCGGCCATGGCAAAGGAGTACACTCACTCGATCACAAGCCTATTGGCGTACGCACGGTAGTGCAGAGGTAGTGCGTCAAGCTAAGCACAGATCGCGTTCATAATGCTTCAACGTACCCCCTCGAATTTTTTTTAGGACGTAAATTTTTACTTCAGTGCGTAAATTACGCACAGACGCACAGTTTAGGGAGCCCTGTCCATAGATAACTGGGACCCTCTGTCCATGTTCATGTTCATGTGTGTGTGTGTGTGTGTGTGTGTGTGTGTGTGTGTGGTGTGTGTGTGTGGGTATGTGTGTGGGCGTGTGCGCTCTGAGTCTGTCCTTCAGACGGGCGCCTTATCCATATGACGTATTATTACACCCAGTTCTACACTTACAGAATTGTCAGTGTGTTAAACGTTGGTAATATGGGCCTTTGGAAATCATTACAAAATATCTACCGAGTACATGTACATGCGTCAAGACCTGAAATCTCGCCAAATCCCCCAAGAGCTCTGAAGGTTTAGTAGAGACAAAGACAGGCAGTAATCCTGTCATCTTGCGCGTGGACGAGTGGAAATTTGAAAATCCGAAGGCCTGTATAATTATAGTTAGTGGAGGCCATGCAGTGAATGAGTCACATCCATTCAGTTTAGTTTATTGCCAGGCACTTAAACGTACTGTACTTGACACCTGCATGTGCAAACCTGTCACAGCATAATGTCCAGCATGAAAACAAAATTTAATGTGCCTGACAGCTTGTCGAGGGTATATTACATTTATAATATCAATTAACACACACACACACACACACACACACACACACACACACACACACACACACACACACACACAACCTGCATGCAAAACAAATTCAGTAAAAAAAAAAAATTATAACCAGTCTGAAATTCCATGAAATGAATGGATGTTATTATTAAAAATGTTTGTTTAACTGATGAAAGGATTTCTCAAGTAAGGGGGGGGGGGGGATGAGAGTGCAGGACTAGGTGGTGAGCTGTCTGGTTTGTGATGGCAGCTTTGCTGTGCCTCACAGTCATTCACACGTGATTTTCCCCAGACAACTCCGCCTCACTCCCACTTCCAGCTGACCTGGTTCAGCGAACGCAGGAAGATTCTACCTTACCCCTGTGTCAGCTTGATCGATGACCCTCAATCAATAGGCAGGTGGAAATGCACTGACGGTGTAACTATGACGGAAGCTGTGACAGCGAATGACATGATACATGACTGCTAAACTGAAGTGGATCACCACCTCCTGGAGTAAAATAAAATACAAGCGAGGGCTCTAAGTGGCGTCTGCCTCTTGACTGTAATGTGTTCAAAATGCGACCTTACCAGGCTCTGCTATCGATCCATTCTCATTCCCGGGAACTGGTTGTGTTTTGTAGATCAGCGGCTGCGAGGATCTGCCCTCTTGAAAGCAACAAAACACTATCGAGAGAAAGAAAATCCACCTCCTGGCCATCGTGACTCCCGAGGCTACAAGCTAAATAAAATAAACCTCACTACCGTCTGTTTTACGCGCGAGGAAACATGAAACTACAAAAACACAGACAGTCCTGTGCGCTTTCGCATGCATGACATCAGAATAAAGGGACTGAACTATAAGATGCTTCCTGTATGCAAATGATTTGGAGTTTGTACTTTTCTTTAGAAATTTGCGCCGTTAAAACACAAACTGGTCGCTTCAATCACTTCATTTCCTCAGATTCTTTTATCTTATTTGTAATCGCTTGTGTGTCTAACACATTAGAGGTGAAAAGTGAGGCAAGAAATTTCCGAAAAAAAACAACACAACAACAAAAAACGAAAGTAGAAGTACGATCAATTGCTTCCCTTGTACACTTCTCTAAAAGAAAAGGTGCCGTTTAGTAGCGTGAGAAAACAAACGTGGTTGGGAGGGAGTGTGGCTGCAGCGAAGGAACCGGATTCAACCGAACATGCCGTCCACTACCCTCAACTTTAACATCGGAGTCCTAGGACACGTTGACAGCGGGAAGACCAGCTTATGTAAAGCGCTTAGCACAACAGCAAGCACCGCGGCATTCGATAAGAATCCGCAGAGCAAAGAACGGGGGATAACACTCGACTTGGGATTCTCATCGTTCTCCGTGCCAGTACCCGAGGGGCGGGCAGACGCACTCCCAGGCTTTCAAGATGTCCAGTACACGCTGGTGGACTGTCCGGGTCACGCATCGCTTATCAGGACCATTATTGGAGGTGTGCATGAAATCGTTGAGACGCGAGCGTAGGTTGTCGGCCCATCAGAGGCTGTCCGCGAGTAACTCCCTCCCCCCCCCCCGCCACCCTCCCCCCGCCCCCTCTCCCCTCCCTCTCCTCCTCACCGCAAACTACCTCAGCGCCCACTTGAACCACAATCCGTTGTAAAACTCCAGCGTAGGCAGTTTGCACAATAACTAGTCAGAGGCGTTTCACTTCCGAACACAGCGAACCAACCATATTGCTGGTTTCTGCCCTCCCAGGCAGAATATCAGTTTGGGGAGAGGTTTTTCCTTTTTTTTAGATGGGCGTGGGGGGGAGGGGGAGAATATTACCAGATTTCGGCCAAATGTCCCCAAACCAGCTTGTGGAAGAGAGCAGTGCGCCCGATTACGAACAGGTGTGCATATTTGTACGCACAAAACTTAAATTGACACACAAATTTGAAAAGTGTATGTCGCAGGAGACCCACGTTTTTGGTCTCGTCGTGACAAACAATAATTATGTTTCAACTACCGGAAACTCAATCAACAAAAAGGGAACACTTGCAGCATCACTTTTCCACTGAGCCATTGTGCGTAACCCTGGCAGACAGAATCTGATGTATGGACCCACCAAATGTACAGAAGGACCCTCAAAAATATGGAGAGAGGGTCCCAAGGACCCTTGTATTTTCAAATCACAGGGAACACTCAGGAGAGTAGTAACTAGTGGTGCACCAAAAAACCGTAAACCGGTTTATACCGGTTTGAATTTTTGGCGGTTCGGTAAACCAGTTTGATTGCTGAACCACGGTTCGCTCGGCAACTCTTGGGCCTTTCCGGAAACTGCCGAACACGAGGAGAGGGGTATAACTCGAGTATATCAACAATCACAACATGGCAGACCGTCTGATCGATAATCCAAAGAGGAAGTCCCAAATCTGAAAGCATATTGTCGTGAAGGAGGTAGGAGGGAAGGTGGATGAAGGGGAAGCTGTGTGTAAAGAATTCAAGACGAAAATCAAACGGGGAGGGGGGACATCGAACCTGGCTAAGCTATGATATGCGCCACCACCACCCAGCATCGCTGTCAAGTTAACTGGGAAACACTGCTGTTTTTGAAAACATAACATCGCAAAATGTCCATGTACGACATAAGCCTCTGTGTGCCAGATGACGTCACAATATCATAGACCAAGTAATACTACCATGCGGTAACCGGTTTTTAAAAAACGGTTTCATCATGAAACCACGGTTCGTGAACTGGTTTGACTTCCGAACCGGTTTACAGCACTAGTAGTAACTGTCTCAACAGCGCAGGGAGACTTTTCTCACTCAGACACCATTTTTACAGGACCACTCCGCCACCAAGTAGCGTCTGAGGTTTGAAATGAACTTGCCAAGGTTCTAATCAAGATTCCTGAACTCGCCAACAGTTACTATATTGTGTCAATAAATCATGAAAGTACATTCATGTTTTTTTTTTTCTTGTGTACAGGTGCACAGATCATTGATTTGATGTTGCTTGTGGTGGACATAGTGAAAGGTATGCAGACGCAGACGGCCGAGTGTCTTGTGATTGGTCAGATTACCTGTCGGTCGATGCTGGTTGTGCTCAACAAGGTGGACCTGATCCCACCTGACAAGCGACAGTCTACCATAGAGAAGGTAAGTTCAGTGCTGCAAGAGACGGGGTTTGGGGGAAATAGTTGTCCCTTGTTTTTTCTGATGCCTGTGTCTTGTGCCAGCTAGTCCTAGACTTTTTCATTTTTTTTTTTTTTTTTTTTTTGGGGGGGGGGGGGGGTCGAGAGAAAAAAAAACCCCAAACTTACGGCTAATCCAATGGACATCACTCATACCATGTAATTACTTCCCCTTGCCCCTGTCTCGGTTGAACAAGCTGAGGTGGGAAAATTCTGTGGTAAAAGGAGAGTTGATGTTAACATCAGATTTGACAGTGGAACAAGAAAAAAAATGATATACTGTGTATTGCAGAACTTTAAAATCAACAACAACAACAACAGCAGCCAAAAAAAAACAAAACCCAACACCATCAAAAATGAAACAGTAATTTAAAAGTTCATTTTGATATAATTAAGTCCATGTACATATCTTATAATTTTGAGAAAAAAAATGGCTACTTGTATGTATTTTTGTTTAGATTTTATGGACTGTCTGTCTGCAGATGAAGAAGAGAATGTGGAAGACACTAGAGAACACACAGTTTAAGGACTGTCCAATTGTTGCAGTCGCTGCAAAACCTGGTGGGCCTGAGGCAAGTCAGAGTGAACATGGAGTTGTATGAGGAAAATCATTTCACTCACGGCTTAAAATCTTCCACTTTTTGGTGGATTTCCACCGTTGGCTAAACATTTCCCTCCCTACAAAAACTGAAAGTCATGTCAAAACACACCAGTTTGCACAAATATTAGTCTGATTCTAAAAATTTTCCTCCTGAAAAAGTGTTTCTTCCCCTGAAGCACTGAAGATCATACCAAAAATGCACCAAACTACCGGCCCTTATAGTGTAGTGGTTAGCACTTCGGACCATGGACCGGGAGACCCGGGTTCGAGTCCCATCCGAGGCAAGCGGGATTTTTCCTACCTAGGTCGGCTCCTAGCCAGAGTGGGTGTACTATTGGTCCAATGGGGAGGCTGTTGTCATACAGCCGAGATTCACCCATGGGTGTGACTTTGGGGAATCTTCCCTTAGTGTGACACGTCATATGATGTGGATGATTACACGGGTGCCGTAGATCCCGGGCCTGGTTAACGCCGGGATATTTATGACAGGAAGCGTGGAATGCGGCCTTGTCCTGCAGCCCCAGACAACACGGACCTCCATAGCATCATCTTACCATCATCATCATCTCCATCATCATGCATAATGAAATTTGCCCCAGCTTCTGAGCCCTCCGTGGATTCCACCAATGACCTGGGAGGAACACCACTGGAACTGGCACAGAGTTGGGGCAGGCAACAACAACAACAAAAATGCAACACATTTTTCCTTTTTTGGGGGGGATCATGGAGCATTTTTAGCCCTGTTCACTAGATCTCAAGATATTTCCTTACTGTTACTTCATCAAATTGTGAGGTATGAGGTATAATTATGAGGTAATTGCTGAGGTACAAAACAAAGAGAAAGAAAAGGAAGAAAACGACAACAAAATTTGAAGGGGGAAAAAAATAGGAAACAAACTAATGACAACAACAAACCCACAAATGATGGGGGACAGTGTTATTGACTGGTCTTTGTATAAGATACATACAATACATATTCAATACATAATTGTGTATGTTCACACAGGCTGGAGAGACGGAGGCAGAGGGTGTTGGAGAACTGATCACTGAGCTGCAGAAACAAACTTACCTTCCAAAACGCAACCCAGACGGCCCGTTTATTTTCTCTGTCGATCATTGCTTCTCGCTACGTGGGCAGGGGACAGTACTCACTGGAACTGCTATCAGCGGGAGTGTGTCTGTGAACGATGTGAGTTATCCCATTGATACATATAGACACACATCGCCCTTACTGAAATGCCGCACGAAAGGGTTTCAGCAAAGTTTCATTCCTGCTTCAATAAATTTCTCTTCTAAATTCACTATAGTACGCAAAAAAAAAAAAAGAAAAAAAAAAAGCACAGTCCATGCCCCTCACTGGGTCGGTTCTGTCTGTGTGTGTGTGTGGGTGTGCGTGCGTGTTTGTGTGTGTGCGTGCGTGCGTGTGTGTGTGTTTGCTTGAATGTCAGATTCTATTGTGATTATATGGACCGAGTTTGGTGGATAGAGGAGTCTGTGGTAGTTTTTTTAATTTGATGAATTTATATTTGATGTATTTTAATAGCCATTTTAAATTGTCCTTGTACCGCTGCATTCCGCTCCGTTCTGTCAGTACCATACCGCTACGTTCCGCTCCGTATTTATCGCTATGTGGTCTAAGAGAAGCAACTACTATTTAGTGCTCTTCTGTGTGAGAAATCAGGTTTAGTCACTTCCTGTATTCCTCGTGGTGGTGTTTTTCTGTAAACCTTATGTGACTGAGGCTTGGCAGTAGCAGAAAACCTTATGGGACATTATGAGTTAAGAAGTAATTTAGGTGATACTTAATTGAAATCTTTATCCAATTCCAAAATGTGTTAAAAATCTGTCTATGTTTTTTTTTTTTCCATTTTATGTTGCATGTATTGTCTGGTGGTTCACTTTATGTACACCATAACCAAATTTCCTTTTAGGAACACTAAAGATTTATTTGAATATGAATAGACTTCATAGCTCACTTTTCGAATGGAAGAGGTAGAACAGTGAGGACTGTTTTATGCAGCGGCAATACGTAATGTTTGTATCACTGATTATGAGTCAAAAGATGAAAACATTTTACCGTACATTGTGAGTATGAAGACATTTGTCAAGTGTACGTCACATATACATGAACTGTATCATGATCTTGACTTGTGTTGTATGAAAGTAAATTGTACACGTATTGTTATGATTATCTTTCAGACTGTGGAAATTCCCTCCATGAAGGTTCAGAAGAAAGTCAAGTCCATGCAGATGTTCCGCAAACCAGTGGAGCGTATCGTACAGGTGACTACAGTATAAACTGCCATTATCCTAAGTATGTGTACAGGAAACAGGTGTCAGCAGATCGAGAGTTTGAACCGTACTGTGATAAATGATTGTTGAATTTTTGTTTGGCTTGTCTTGGTTTTTAGTGCCACCGTGTCAAGGTATAATGAACTCAATATCCAGGATTTGATTTGTGTGTTTGCCCACGTGTGTGTGTGTGTGTGTGTGTGGTGTGCATGTGTGTGTGTGTGTGTGTGTGTGTGTGTGTGTGTGTGTGTGTGTGTGTGTGTGTGTGTGTGTGCAAGTGACGGTGTGATTATGTGCGTGTGTGTGTGCCACACGGCATGTGCGTCGTGGGTGCGCACTGGTGTGTGTGTGCACGTCAGTGGTGTTCAGTTAGGGGATCAGGTGAGAGGATCGTCGGTGCGTGTGGGTGTGTGTGTGTGTGCTTTGCAGCGTGTATTATTATAGACTTCTTTCAGTGTTTGAAACCTTTTTTTGTATACTTTGTGTTGCGTTTTCAAACAATAATGACACATAGTAATTAGTAGTTTCACGGTAAATGTACACATGTATCTGCTTCGTGACGGGCCGATGGCCTAAACAACAAGGGTTTGAATTTGAATTAGTGCCACCGTAACACACGCGCACAGTTTAGTGCCAGCTATAAAATTTTGATGCATTTGGTTTAAACAAGTTTATTGCAATACAGGTTGTAGAAACATAATAAACTATGATCATGAACGAGCACAGATTATGGCAGTGCTGAGGGTGGCACAGATACAGTGTTGCAAAGGCAGACTGTTGATACTAATTATGGTGAATCAAAACTGCAGGACAGTGAGAGACGCAGATTCAGATATTTTATTGTTCAGACTTTCGTCCATTACAGTGGAAGCGGTCGAGTTGTCTTTATAATTAATGATATGGCGTGGACAATCAGACAGAGAGAGAGAGAGGTGCTATGTGTACTTATAAGGTAAAAAAAAATCTTATTTTGATGCATTTGGCACCACACAGACGCAAATTTCAAGCCCAGCTTCCCCGTGAATTGACTCCCTTTTGCAGCATATCTTTCTTGCTCCCATTTGCCTTTGTGTAAGCTGTGTACAAAGTGTTCTCCCTATTCCATGCCAGGGTGACCGTGCTGGCATATGCGTGACCCAGTTTGATCCAAAGTTGCTGGAGCGAGGTCTGGTGTGTCAGCCGGGTGCTCTCGCCACTGCCCACGCCTTCATTGCTTCTGTCCGAAAAATTGACTACTTTAAAGGTGGGTGTGCAGACATTTCGTTTCAAAAGTGGACTGTCAGCTGTTGTGTTTTGACCCTTTCAAATGCATCTGCACTGTATGCATTCTTTACTGCCTTTTTTTTTATTTGTCCACTGGCTGTTGCGGACACATCACTTTTACTCGTATGTCTATCCAGGCTGGGGAATTTTCAGTCATTTGGCAATTTTCAGCCAGATTTCCTGTTCTTTCAGCCAAAGAAATGTCAGTTTCAGCTAAAGAAAAGGTAGGAGGAAAAAGTGTGCAGACACAATCATGATACATGTAATGCCATATGGGACAGTGTCAGTCAGACTTCATTTTGGAAGATGTATGTCAGTATCAAGGCAATATTTTACTTTAGGGTGCCAGGACAGGCTACTAAATGCCTTTCAAATGCTGAAATTTGTTTTCTTGAGTGGGGCATAGCTGCCTCTGCACCCCAGTCTAGGTTTCAATCCTGTTTTCCCTCAGCAATTCCCCAGCCTGCTGTCATTGTATGTCATGAGTATAACTTTCATTTTTAGTTTTTGTGCTCCGGCTTTCATGCTGATGTTGAAAGCCCATTTAGCAAGAGGTTAGAGTAAGTGTGGTTCCTTGTCTTTTCAGGTGCTGTGACCACAAAGGCAAAATTCCACATCACAGTCGGGCATGAGACGGTCATGGGACATACCCACCTGTTCGGCTTGCTGCCTTCAGATAACCAGCCAGCTGTTCACGCAGACGCACCCTCTCATGATTTTGATTTCTCCCTCGAGTACGCCCACCAGGAAGAGCTGTTGTCAGACGCTGTCATCGCTGGCAAATCAGAGCCTAAATCCAGCGAAGCATCAGCTAATGATGATGTCGTGAAAGAGGTGCCCGTAAGGCAGTTTGTGCTCATTGAACTGGAAAAACCTGTGACGTGCTCGGTCCATGCACTGATGATTGGGTCAAAACTCGACACAGACATTCACGCCAACACCTGTCGACTGGCGTTTGAAGGACGGATCATGGAGTTGCTCACGGATCCTAAATACAAGGAGACATTTCTACCAAAACTGAAGGCAAGTTGGTTTCACAGAAATGTGTTGGATGCACCACAGTTGCTACTGGTGATGTATGGATATTAAAGAAAAGTGTTTCGGGTGAACTTTCTGCACTTTTCTGCACACTAATCTGCTAAAAACCAACATCAGATATATGTATAAAAACCTAGCATTTAACCCACTGCCTAAAGTTTTCTTGGCAAAGTTCACTTCCATAATTCTGCGGCATTCTGAAGAGACTGTTGGATCAGTTTAACACAAGATGCTGCAAAATGCATATATCTCCCTTGCCTGCCATCTTTTATTGCTGTTGCTGGTGTGTGTGTGTGTGTGTGTGCGCGCGCGCATGTGTGTGTTTACAGCGTAAGTGTCACAAGGTCTTTGAGAAAGCCTGAGCATACTCTTTCATGAACGTTTTTGTGTGTCCTTGTTGGTCATTCAACAGGTGTACAAGCTGAAGATGCGTGAGGGACAGGTAGAGCGAGCGACAGACGCGTACTCCGTCATAGGGAAGAACCTCTTCAAGAAGGAGACCAATATACAGGCTTTCGCCAACCTCAAGGTCACGCTGTCATCAGGTCAGCGAGGCATTATTGAGGGTGGTTTTGGTCAGAGTGGAAAGGTCAAGGTTCGAATCCCAGGTAAGGAAATGTACTGGTCTGTAGCTTGAATAGGGTTTTACTTCTCTGCAAGTGCATATGCACAGACACGCACACACACGTGCACCATGCAACAGACATGGCTACAGACAGACATAGAGAAATACACATGCTGTATGTATGATACATATGTATGTGCACGCACACACGCGCACGCACACACACACACACACACACACACACACACACACACACACACACACACACACACACACACACACTGGCCTGTTGCTTCAGCTGACACCATTGTGGTAACTGCAGCGAGTTATGTATTGTATATGGAAACTCATGAGTGTCGCCAGTGATTTGTTGGAATATAATTATGCTCCAAAAAAAAAAAAAAAATGTGCGGATTTGATATACACAGTGTATGGTACTGAGATGCAAACCGTCAAAACTGAAGTCCCATATTATTACACGTATCATGATACATGTGCCTTTTCCCCCTTCCTTTTTTCGGCTGAAACTTGAATTTTTTGGCTGAAAGGATAGGAAATTTGACTGAAAATTGCCAACTGACTGACAATTCCCCAGCCTGTAGTTTGTCATTTTTCAGGTAGTCTCAACCTGTGTGTGTTTCAGTCATATGTGAAGTTGTGTTTGATTGGTTGGCTGTTTTCAGAGGGACTCCCCCCGGAGTTGGTGCAGCGGTTCTCAGGCGGCAAGAAAAAGGGGAAGAAAGGAGGTGAAGGGGAGGGGGAAGGTGCTGATCCAGTCAGTCAGGCCGGACAGGAACCAGTCAGAATCATCCTTACTTTCAAACGCTATTCATACGATCCGCAGAAGAAAATGATGCAGACATGATGTATGTGATGTTTAGGTGGAGTGATGGAGTGTGTGTGTGTGTGTGTGTGCGCGCGCGTGTGTGTGTGTGTGTGTGTGTGTGTGTGTGTGTGTGTGTGTGTGTGTGTGTGTGTGTGTGTGAGTGAGGATTATGTACTCTAGAGTGAGGCATTCACAAAAGTCATTAACTGAACTTGCTGTTCATTGTCGTGTGAAAATCCGGCAGGAGAGAGAGAGAGAGGGAGGGAGATTGGTCTGTTATGGCGGGTAGAAAAATGTTACCAGTAATCAGTTCTTAAATCAGGGTTTTATCATCAAGAAACGCACCGTCAGAAACGCACCGTCTCAGTGAAATTATTGTTACATTTATGAACTACATGAGCACTTGTGGTTGTGTGGGCATTTGACTTGCATGCCTGCATAATTTATATAAAGGCAGACTTGCGAATCATCTGATTTTTCCCCAGCAAATGCATTCCTGTACCCAGTTTTTATGTGACATGAGTTTTGATTGTTGTGGTATTTGCGCATTTACATTACGCAGTCTGTCATTTGCAGACAGTTGTATTAGGATTGTGACAGGATCGTGCCTTGCTCTGCCTGCCGACAGTTATATTGAATAGTAATACTGTAGTACCAATAGATAATCCGGTCAGCAGTGTAATCATGCTATTAGGATTGTGACAGGATCGTGCCTTGCTCTGCCTGCCGACAGTTATATTGAATAGTAATACTGTAGTACCAATAGATAATCCGGTCAGCAGTGTAATCATGCTATTAGGATTGTGACAGGATCATGCCTTGCTCTGCCTGTCGACAGTTATATTGAATAGTAATACTGTAGTACCAATAGATAATCCAGTCAGCAGTGTAATCATGCTATTAGGATTGTGACAGGATCGTGCCTTGCTCTGCCTGTCGACAGTTATATTGAATAGTAATACTGTAGTACCAATAGATAATCCGGTCAGCAGTGTAATCATGCTATTAGGATTGTGACAGGATCGTGCCTTGCTCTGCCTGCCGACAGTTATATTGAATAGTAATACTGTAGTACCAATAGATAATCCGGTCAGCAGTTTAATTATGCTGATTCCATCTTTGCTAAGCCAACTTGTTTTGGAATGGTTTTGCTTGTCAGTGCGCCTGTACGCCCAAAGTACTGTATCTTTTTTTTTTTTTTTTTTTTTGCTGCCCCAACTCTTTTTGCCAGCTCCAGTGGTGTTCCTCCCAGGTCATGGGTGGAATCCACGGAGGGCTCTAAGGCTGGGGCAATTTTTAATATGCATGATGATGGAGATGAGGATGATGGTAGGATGATGCTATGGAGGTCCATGTGGTTTGGGACTGCGGGACAGGGCCACATTCCACGCTTCCTGTCATAAATATCCCGGCGTTCACCAGGCCCGGGAACTACGGCACCTGCGGTGCCGGCCGTGTAATCATCCACATCATAAGACGTGTCATACCAAGGGAAGCACCCCCAAAGTCGCACCCGTGAAGTGGGTGAATCTCGGTTGTGTGGCAACAGCCTCCCCATCGGGCCCATAGCACACCCGCTCTGGGTAGGAGCCGACCTAGGTAGGAAAAATCCCGCTTGTCTCGGCTGGGATTCGAACCCGGGTCTCCCGGTCCATGGTCCGAAGTGCTAACCACTACACTACGGGGGCCGGTAAAAGTACTGTATCTTAATGATTAGTACATCTCTTAATGCGATACAGTGTTGTATTACACTTTGCGTGAGTGGTTGAACATTCAAATTCCACGACCGTCGTTACATTACTGGATCGCTCAGTGTGGTCGTTGCGTCATCGAGCACGCGTCTGTTGGCGCAGTGCTAGAATTACAGACGCTGTCACCGTCCAGGTGTCTGAGTGGTGTGATGGTTACGACGAAAACGGCGGAGAATGATCTGTGAGCATAAAAATGGTAGCAATAAGCATTAGTCGCTTTTGTACCTTCATTCTGTTCTTTTACAGTATTATGATGATGGAGACTTGATATAGCGCACGGCTCCACCCTAACTGAGTGCGCACGGCGCTTAGGGAGAGGTTTTGAAAGGAAAGATAGTGATAAAAAAGAAGAAGAAAAAGCTGCAGATGATACTGGGGTGAGGCACTGAAGATATGAGTCTTTAGGTGCTTCCGGAATGCGGTAATGCTGGCTGCCTTCTTTACTGTCTCAGGGAGAGAGTTCCACAATTTCAGTAGCGGTGCTTTCAAACATTGTGTAGAAAGTCACATGTTGTCAGACTTTCCAGACACATTTGCATGAAAAATCAGTCTCTAGATTATTGGTTTTACTTCTGTTCAGTGTATGCATACTGAATATGATTTCTCTGTTGCTAAGAATCACTTACAGAGACCTGGTTCTGCGGTCAGCCAGCCAGTGTTTTGTTCAGCTACAGTAAGTTTTCAGAACTTGTATGCGAAGTCATGTGACGAAGCATATTAGATGCTCAGTATTCTATGCAGTTATCCTATCTTCCCATTTACACGGCTTCCTCCATTTTATTACAAGCAATCCTGTTTTACACATAGATAAAGAAGGTAAACCTTCATCAAACAGTGTCCCAGTAATTCATTGGTGTTGTCTCTACAGCTGTTGAGTTTGGAGAGTGAAAGACGTACGTTTACCCCGTTTACCCCGTCAGTGGTCTAGTGGTTAAGAGACTTTACCACCACTGCGAGAGGTCAGGTTTGAGTCCGAGTCAGGGGGAAGAATTTTCCCTTTCGTACGTGGCACCGTTTATTCGGGCAGATCGTCGGGGGTTCTCTGGCTTCCTTCCCCTCTGCTTTGGGAGAGCGTGAGCATGATTGTAATGTGTTCATGTCCAGTATGTCAGAGAATGCGTGTGATTCACGTGAGCGTGCATGTTGGGTTCAGCTCGCAGCTCTTTGATCCAGTTCAAGAAATTGGGTAAAAGCTTCCATACAATACACATTATTATGTTATCTTAGCTCCCTGTTTCATGCACACGCAAGCAACGTTGCAAACCAAGCAAACATACAAAAAGTGAGACATTTACACATTTCCAGTTTTCTGTCATTTTAATCTTTTATTGAGATTCATCAGAAGCCCTACATCTCACCAGATATACGCTGGTACGGTTGCATAATAAAAAGAAAAACTTAAAACGAGACCTTCTCATTGGCATGACAAAGACATTTAAGAATCTGAGAAGTGCACCTCTTTTCATTCAGGTACATATCTTCCTCTGGAAAATCTGTCAAACCTAAGAACAAGCCAGCGGTACCAGCCGAAAGCTGCCCGATATTTTTTTTTTTACTTCTAGGCAAGTGTTCAGGATAGAGGAACACAGAAGAAAAAAATCCTTAGAATTTACAATCATCTTTCAAAAGAATCCATACAATTTGAAACAAGCTACAGGCACAGGGTATTTAGCTGAAAGCAAATTGGGTAGTAACCCGCTAGTATCTGGTATTCCACTGAAAGCTAATTGGGTAGTAACCCGCTAGTATCGGGTATTCCACTGAAAGCTAATTGGGTAGTAACCCACTAGTATCTGGTATTCCGCTGAAAGCTAATTGGGTAGTAACCCGCTAGTATCTGGTATTCCGCTGAAAGCTAATTGGGTAGTAACCCGCCAGTATCTGGTATTCCGTTGAAAGCTAATTGGGTAGTAACCCGCTAGTATCTGGTATTCCGCTGAAAGCTAATTGGGTAGTAATCTGCTAGTATCGGGTATTCCGTTGAAAGCTAATTGGGTAGTAATCCGCTAGTATCTGGTATTCCACTGAAAGCTAATTAGGTAGTAATCCGCTAGTACAGTAGAACCTCTTTTGGGTGACCATCCCTTTGAGAGACCACCTGCCTGTGCAGACCAATGTTACAATGATACTGGGTTGCACTTCTTCACTGTCTGAAGCTTCTTTTGGGTGGCCACCTCTCTTTTAAGACCACTCTTATCTTGCCAAAGGAGTGGTCGCCCAAAAGAAGTTGTACTGTATCTGGTATTCCGCTGAAAGCTAATTGGGTAGTAACCCGCTAGTATCTGGTATTCCGCTGAAAGCTAATCGGCTGGCGTCAGCAGGTTGGCCAAAAGCTAATAACCGGTAGTTGTGTAACTCCCGAATCTTGAATCCCAAGTGCGAAGGAGAGAGAGAGTAAAAGCTACAGAATTAAAACGAAAAAAGGAAAACATTCATGAAGATACACGTACAGGTACTGTACTGACATGATCTAGTTTCACTGGGCACTGCATCACCACAATCCCGAAATTCACAGACAATACAGACAACTGTCCTCCCAGTCGAGATCACTGCTCCTATCTTTAAATGATGCCCCTCAAAACTGTTCATCTTCTAAGCCTGTATTCAACCCACAGCGATTCTTGACAAGAAAGAGGTACATCTGCAATACAAATACATGTACCATTTTTGAAAAGATTTTGAACACACACAAAAAAAAATTGTTTGAGCATGATTTACAAACTGGTTGATAATATTTACACCTTTAAAAAAAAATTATAAAAAATCTAGACAACACACAGGGAAGTTGCTGGTGCATGTGTGTATAGTTATGTACAAGGAAAAGAGGTCCCGGGCAAAAAGGTATTGCAGAGTAAAGCCTGAGCAGACCTTTAAGTAGGGAAGCAAAATACACAGCACCGTAACAAACAAGGGATCTGTGTGCTGATTTTTAAAGTACACTTACAAATACAATAAAATACAAACATTAATTTTTGACATACTGGGTTCATTCTATTTTGAATTTGATAAATGAACTGCGCACTCTCTCTCTCTCTCTCTCTCTATGCTGTTTTTCTTTTTTTCCTCTCTCACACTCACGCACGAGAAAATTTGTCACACATCCTTATACACAAATAAGTTAATCCATATACATGGCACATGTGACTGTGTCTCGCCTTGAGGCTACTTATATGTTAGTTTTAAGGACCCCTAAAATAATATTCATTCTAACCAACCAACATGCATATAATATTACATGTATGTACAAGCATCAAGTCATTAAAGCCTTTTGAATATATTGTACTCTAAAAGCCGTGCAGAAACGCTCTGCTTTTTATTTTAATTTAATCAATGCACCTATACATGAACATTTCTGCAGCTTTACCAAGATGTAACAACCCCGTAAGTCTTGCCGGTTCAAATTCTTTTGCTTTGTTTCTGCCAAAACCAACATTGCAGTAAACCCTATGGACAATACCTCTTACAAAGAGAAGCCCTAAAATCACAGGCCAGGGGCTGGTATCATTCTCTGCCTGCTGATGCTTACATGAACTGTACCTCACTTTGGATTATGTCTGAAGGAGGCCTATTTCTTCTTGACAGTTGGTTAGTTTCTCTGTACAACGAGACTGTGCACTTTGAACTTCAAAGTGCTGGGATTACACTTCAACTGGCAACAGAGTCAATGAGTTTTATCACTGACCATATACATGTAACTGAAATGATCTGAGCGCAGGTTTTACAATGCATAGTAAAGGGGGCAAGGGTCCTTTGGAACATCAACAAGAAGCACGGCAAAATCATTTTGCACTGGCGGACATTTCCGCACCAGTTCGTAACTTCCTGCACTGAGCAGAGTGACTAGGACAAGCATGATTAAAATTCAGAGCATAAAATATGCATGCTCCCACTTGAGGCAAAACTGACCAGTCAAAGTTCTGAACAGGCTGGAGAAAAAAAAAGCTATGCAACAGCGTATGTACATGTACATCTTTTCACACCAAGTACTGGTCCCATCAGCAAAATATTTCAGTCATTATTCTCCATCGTTGCTACCACAGATACAACATCCAATAGTCAGCATAATGCTTGAAATGCAACTGAATATTGCAGCTTCCAAGTTTGTCCGCTTCGTCCATAAACGCACACAGCACTTGCATCGTGTGCGTTTGGGGTTTAATGGATCTAGATATGCTTCAAATCTCCGACAAAGGTTGTGAGTGAAACGCATGATAAAACATTTGAAGTCGTACAGCGTGTAACGCTAAACATCACACAACCTGTCATCAGTTGGCTAGTCACACAGCGTCATACACAACCTCTTATTCACAGTTGGCTGAGTCTGTAACTAACTTTCAGTGCCATCATTACACTGTGAACACTTTGCTGACCGCACAGATGTCTGAAGCTTCACACGAGGCTTCATTGTTTCTGCCAATCACCAATGTCCATATCAGCGCGATGTTAACTTTTGGTTATGGTCCTTGTGTCAAAATGTTTGTGCGTCTATCCATCTCAGCTCATCACTGTCAAGTTCCATATAATCTGGTCGTCAGTAAAACTAAGAGCAACATACAGCATTCTCAACATGGGAAAATCTTTTTTTAAAAACAATACCAGATCTCACAACCACTGTTTTCGAAAACTGCGCACCCGCATTAAAAAATGCTAAAACCACAGCATGAGAGCCAGCAAATACTACAACCCAGCCAGTTTGCATCATTAAGAAAGGATTGCTGAAGGGAAAAGTCAAGTGTTTGAAATGCGCATACAGAGATCTTCAGGGGGTACAGTGAAATAGAGCTGTTTGTCTGTGCAAGTAAATTCAATACGTGGATAAAATGGAGTATATGCACAATACAGAATTGATATCAGTATCCAAAATTAGTGGGGAGGCTATGAAAACGACCAAAAAGAAAAAAAATTCAACTGTAATCGTGCTTTCAGTGGACCTAACACAAGACCCGTCCTTGTACGCAATGTACGTGAACGTACTTTTACTGAGGTGGCCAACACAACAAGATTTTCATAGATGTTAAATCTGACAAACCCCCAACAAAAGACACACCCCCCAAAAAATGCAAACTAACAACACTGCTCATGGTCAAACTGGGGTGTGTATTTGTATGTGTTTGAGGGCTGTCATTTCAGGATTGTGTACATTGGACAACACAATACAGGGAACACTGCAACCTAGTATAAAAAGTTTATAGGCGCCTCATTGCAGGGTAGGCTGGCAGCATGGTTGGTTGCTGAACAAGTGTGGTGACGACGTCAATGGCACGAGAGGACAATCACAAGACGAAGAAAAGGATGATGACTAGAATGAGAACGACGAGCAGAACGCCTATTGCACACCACTGTCGACGGTCTGAAACACAACGGGAAAAAAACGGGATGGTTAGTAAAAATACATCTCTACCTTGAACTACAGTGTAGTCTGATTGGTTACTACAGCAGGTTTAACATTAACAATAATAGTTCTACAGATACAGACACTATATCCAAACTGCTTGGCTGTGTGTCTAGTAGGGGAGCCGTGGGATAGTCGAATGGTAGAGCGCTGGACTTACAATGCTCGGGTTACGAGTTCGAATCCCGGCTGGGGCCAAATCTTTGTGCTGACCTTTTTCTCTTTGCCCCATCATTGATATCACCCATACATGGTGGAAAAGGATGTTACACTCCCCCCCCCCCCCACCCTTGTGTTTGGAATGTTCAAATAATCCAACAAAATCAGCAAGCAATTTTCAATAACAGCCACAAATTTCGGCAGAGAGAAACTCACATTACAACACCATAACTGCCCACAAAAATTGGAAAAATGCAAATCTAAATTCTGAACTCAAATTGCTGAGCTGACCCTGTGCAGAACATGGCTGCAATGTGCTAGTCCGGTGTGTGAGTGAATGTGCATGATTCATGTGAGCATGTGTGTTGGGTTTATTTTAGTTTGTGGCGCTTTGAACCCAGCACCTGGGGAATACCCACTGATTATGATTATTTTCATAAATATGCACAAACAGGAAGCATAGACAAGACAATAGTGAAAAAGTGATGGGCAACGCCTACTGACAACCTGTATCATTACTAAATACTATCACATCTGATCAGTCCATCTAGCCAAGGCCTCACCATTTGACATGTGCATGACTTTTGCCATCTTCTTCATTGTCTGGTCGAGACGAGTTTCAGTGTGGTCCATATCATGTCTAAAATCATCCAGCATTCTAGAAAGAAAAAAAAAAACACAAAGAAATTTGTTTGAAAAAGTGAAGATTTGAATGAAAATGTACTGCTTTAGCCCACAATCAAAGTGCATTTGTGGAGCTTCTAAGTGTTTAACTTGACGCATGCCTATATTTTTTCAGCAGCTGTTTATGTAAGGGCTCGTTTTAAATCCTGCCAAAGAGCACATCTATACATAATGACTAATTATTTTATTATACATGTAATGTTGACTGTTTAATATCAGGGAGTCGTGCAAACTTTTCCTGTACAAAGTGACTCAAGTTTTGGTTTACTGTACAGAATCTGTCTAAATGTGCAAAACAACAACAAAAAACACCCCCCCCCCCCCCACAAAAAAAAAACAAAAACAAACAAACAAACAAAAAAACAACAACAAAAAACAAACAAAAAACCCCCAAAACAAAAACAAAAAACAAAAACACACACAAAAAACAACAAAAAATAACAAAACAAAAAACAAAACCAAAATACTACAAAAAAAAAAAAAAACCAACCAAGAGAGAAGAAACAAGTACATGTATTTAAATTAAATACTTACACATTTTGATCTTCTAACTCATTGCCAATATGGTGACTCATGTTCTTCAACACCCCAACGCTGGAGCCGATCATGTCAAGATGGTCATCCTGTGCTGTCATGAGCAGCTGAAACAGTTCCATTAGGGAAGACAAAGATTATAACTATATACCAGTGTGATTTACCTTTACTTCA
The DNA here is from genome assembly GCA_018292915.2 of Batillaria attramentaria. NCBI lineage: Eukaryota > Metazoa > Mollusca > Gastropoda > Batillariidae > Batillaria > Batillaria attramentaria. The sequence continues at coordinate 669,269 of JACVVK020000167.1, forward strand.
CACTTGTTCCACAGCAAAGGTCAACCTTGCATTGTTATAATGTCCCAAATTTATGAAAAAGAGCAATGACAAGAATCTGAGCAAAAACGTCAGCAACATATCCTGATCCATTCTTGGACACATCAGCTGACCAGGAATTTAATCTTCTGTAATATACACTAGAACATAATCAACTGATAACAACTGATTCCCCGATTTTCCAGCACAGTCAAACTAACAAATTTACGCAAGTAACTGATCTGAATTGTTGTTTCGCAGTGTGCAGCAAACAAAATACTGGTACGCAAAGAAAGCTGAGAAAATATGACTACTTGCACCTTAGCTTGTGACATTTACAGGATCGCTTGCAGGTATACTTGTGTGTATGTGCTGGTGTGTGTGCACACTTGAATGTGCGTGTCATCAGTATGGATGGTAATCTGTTCATTATGATCTGTTCATGTATTTCACGGCTGTTAAGCACTTACTACTTATCTGAAGTTATGTCAGCCTAGGATACAAACAGCCTAATAATATTATTCAGGGATGGATTTACTCAAATATGCCAATGAGACATTGTCTCCTTGACCAGTCATTTTTATGAGACATTTTCATTTTCTATGAGACAATCAAGTTCACCCGCATCACTCTGTCACATGTCTGTGCCGAGAGCCTGTTCCTAAGTGCAGTGACGTTGAGGTTCTGAACGGAAAAGGACCTCTCGATCGCAGAACTGAGAAAACTGATAACGTGCCAATATTTTTTGCAACTCTTCCGAGCGAGAGTTCCTGGCAGCGCGCGCGGCGAGCGGGATAAGTAAGCCTCATCACTAATTATTAGATGAGTGTAACAGACTCTATGACTGACACGGACAGCCCATCTCTGCTTCGCGTTGTCAAGTGCGCTTGTGATGTCATGTTCGTGCGACATATGACGCATTTTGCGAAATTTCTATGCGACATTTTATCAAAATATGAGACACAGTCGCACGGCGCGCGAGAAAATTGATCCCTGATTATTATTGACTTCTGCCAAACAAACCTGCTGCTGCTGGAGCGTGTCATCAATAAAATGTTGATTGGCTCGTTCCATTTCTCCATCCAGTCTTGTGTAACGGTCCTGAGGTCGACTCGGTCCGTTGGATGCCAGCAGTGCCTGAAAATAATCGTTTGGAAAACGTATCAGTTAACACTGCACCAACACATGTACAAAGTTTAGAACAACGAAACTCCCACCTATATTAAATGATAGCATTTAACATTCTTTGGCTATGTAATCTGGCACAAACTTCTTTTTTACTTTTTTCCTATCTGGTAGGCAACTTTCACTGATACTACGTAAACTACATGTGCCTCTTTCCTTCCCTGAAGAAAAAAGTGACAGACGCAGTTACGCTGTTCTGTAATATTCACAAATACACTGTTAAACTTCACCCACCTGTCTTGGACCGGCGTCATTGGAACCATTCATGTTTCTTGAGCTGGGGCTGGAAATCTGGCTCTTCATCTCCTGTAACCACGGGAACATGTACGTGTGTAACCATGGAAATGATGCAAAAGTATGCAAATACAGTACAACAACAAAACTGTTCTAGTTTTCAAAATATTGTTCCACGCCAGTTAATATATTAATCAGAGAAAGCAAAAGAAAGAAAACAAAAACACTAACTGCAGGGAGATGAAGAAACACTTTCACTGAGAATAGGAATCATGCAAAAATGCATTGTCGTCTAAGCCAATATGTTAAAAGTTAAAGGAAATAACCAGGAAGAATGAAATTCCTCTGATGGGAGGGGGGGGGGGGAAGAGGTAAAGACACTTACCTTGATTGCAGCCCTAGTTCTCTCTATAAAATTTCTTCTGTCATTCAGTTCAAACTCATCTATCTTGAATTTCTTTGGATTTTTCTCCACAATACTTGAGCAGAGTTAAGGAAACGACTTGAACAGCAAAAACCAATTACAAGACCACATCTAGGAGAAACAAGTGGAGAATCAAGATTGATAATAAAAAGGCAATCTACTGCGAATACAAAAACTTTTCATGCAAACGCAGCAAAGCTAGAAAACCAAAAATTTGCTTCTGCTCATGACATCAATAACTGGACACCACTGCAATAAGTGATAATGAAAACTTAAAAACTTACACGTCCCTGATGACTGGAACACTCTCCCAAAGACAGTAACCTCAGCTGAATAAACTGTAAACTAATTTTTGGCTTTTTTTTACCCCCCTCTCTCTAAAAGAAAGTCATGCCCACCTGCATAGACTAACCCCATTACCTGTCAGTCATCAAAGATGTAACTTGTATCATCAGAGGTAACTCAGTAAGTCAGTGAGCAAGTGGGTGAGTAGGAAAGTCAGTAAAACCGTAAGACCTTGCAATGCAGGTTTATGATAAAGACTTGTCTTTTACTGTGCTGTCCATATAACCTTCTCAGGGCATGATATTCATGAGAACTAGAATGGGACAAATGTCCTGACTGACTGTAAAACTACGGGACATTTTTCCTGAACACTGTTCACTGTGGCACAGAAATAATAGGAAACATGTCCACCCTGGTAGGAAAATAATCGGACATTTTAAAAAAACCTCGTCTATAACGGACGCCCATCAGGGATGGATTTAACTGGTAATTACCGGTAAAATACTGGTTTGAAAAGGAAAATACTGGTTGGAAAATCAGTAGCCGGTAGAACCTACCGGTTCTTATTTTGTTCGACTGGTTTCAAAAATAAAGGAAAAGAGAGAAAAAACAGTCTCTGCGTCAGAGAGAGAATCAAGAATACTTTATTTTCCAACGGTAGAGGTAGTTAACGTGAAACAGTCAATTTTCATACCTGCCGTTGCTATTTCTAGTAATATCTACCTAAACAGAAAAATCAGTACACACACACACACACACACACACACACACACACATACATGTAATGCAACAGGGAAAAAGCAAAATAGCAATAAAACCATAGGAAATGAAACTACACTCTACTAAGACAGGAACAGTAATTTTAAAAAGCGTGATGAACAAACCAATTACAAGTAGGAATACATGTATGAGAGAGAGAGAGAGAGAGAGAGCCGTGCCGAGATGTAGTAGTGAGTGTTTGACGCCTGTCATTTAATTAACTGACAAACACCGTAACAGTTACAGTTAGCAATTAACTTATCACTGCATTCGTCGGCAGATTTTCGGTGGCAAAATTAGTTACTGGTTTCCGTGACTGGCCTACCGGTTCGCGTGCGAGGTTTGTTTACTGTGACGTCGTACTGGTTTGGAAAATGCCTAGCGCGACCACTGCGCCAATATGAAGCCCTTCCTATTACAGTACTGTACTCGAAATCTGCACGGGAAGTGCTACAAGGATATTGACTGTTTCCTCGAGGTCTTCCAGGTCCCATTCAATGGAGCGCACACTGTTGCGAAGTTCGTTGGTCGTGTATTCCACCTCCTCCCGTGACACCAGGCTTGGGTCCTCCTGAAGTTCCCGCCATCGTGAAAACAATCCACGGGCAGTCTGTAGTGCCTTTTGAACTTCACTAGAACAAAGAAAAACTTGTGTTGAGTTTGTCACTGAGGTTTCCATCTGGGCAAATAATGATCACATTTTTCCGGATTTTTATTTTTTTTCTATGGACATAGATGTACTCTGAAACGTATTAGTACTACTACTGAACATTGACCAAATTACGACTGTGACCATTTCACCTAAACTGTATGTATCAGAGCGTGCAAATATACATGTAGCAAGATTTGGGTGGTGTACGTTCCTCTTTAACGACGCTGGAAAAGATTCAAAGCAAACAGCGGCAGTCGCTGAAACCGTCACAGAAAACAAGAACGCTTTTGGGAGTGGCGTAAACAAAGACAAACTAAACCATTGATTGTACAGGTTTTGCCTCTCAAGGTGTAAAAATGGTCTCGAAAACAAGTCATACTCACTCTCTGACGACGAAAAACGGATCCTCCATTGACATTTTTGATTTTTAGTAGACTCTAAATAAATTACAGTACAGATTGGTAGCTGTAGAAATCAAAATGTGTTGACATTCTATGCTACTACTCGTCGATCATCTGATGGTCGGCCATTTTGGAGACAGATGACGTCATAAGGCTTCTCCTCTACTTCCGGGGATTTCCCATAAGAGCGTCATTGGCAACCGGGATTCCGCGAAGCATATATCTTTTTGTGCGTGCGTGCGTGCGTGCGTGTGTGTGTGTGTGTGTGTGTGTGTGTGTGTGTGTGTGTGTGTGTGTGTGTGTGTAGGGAGTTTCTGTAATGGTGAAAAAGATAATAGAGAAGACAGTAAGTCATGCACCAGATAAGACAGGATTAGATCAGCAAGAATAATTTATTACTATCTGCTGTTATGCACCATTATTATGTGCTCTTCAATCAATTGCCCATAATTATTGCAATCACCAATACACATCTTGGAATACATAGGTGTATGTTATTGTGTCGGATTTACAAAGCCTCTCACTTACACTTGAACATTAGAAAGAACCTTACGCTGAGACAGACAATGAAAGAAAACTTTTAAACATAACAAGCAAACAACAACAACAAAAAAAAGCAAAAAAGCAAAAAACCCACAGATCTATGATAATAAACAACAGTGACAGCCACACTGTGTGTGTGTGTGTGTGTTTGTGGCGGGGAAGGGGGAGGGGAGGGCTTTGTACTATGATACCTGGCTTATGTCCCTGAACTGAATCCAGCAGGTTGTACAACAACTTCATACAAGTCCACATTATTGTCTCAGTATTTGTTTGAACACAGACATGACAAAACTTTAAAATGCCTGCAACAACTGAGGCTAAAATGAAAAAACAACAGACACCCCCCCCCAAAAAAACAAACAAACAAACAAAAAAACAAAAACAACAAACAACAACAACAACAAACAAACAAGCAAACAAAACAAAAAACAAACCAACCCTGAAAGCTCTTTCCCTTGTTATGTAGATCACAGTTGTAACTTGTATGCTTTCACTTGTTTCCTTTTTTTTTCCAGTGCCCCCAGTGGGTCGGAAAATAAACATAAGTGGACCGACTTCACATGACTTAGCTTCTGCATAGACCCATGCGAGGCAGAGCCGCTAGACTCGTCCGTCCTTCATCCACTGAGTCATCAGGGCTAGCCTCTGCTGCTGGATCCACCGGCAGCCCATCAAGGGGGCAGTTCTGTGAAGAATTCAGGAGCCACGTATCAATACACTGCACGTGAAACACGTGGCCGCACGGCAGGAACTTCCTGCTCTGTCCCACCTCGTACTGCTCCATGCACACAGCACACGATGCGCACTCCTCCCCATCCGCGGTGACCACTCTGATGATGTCTGTTTTCAAGTTGCCCAGCACATCGGCTTGAACTGTCTTTGGCGCTATACCCTCGTCAAGCCTCAGCAACATGTCGTAATCCTCTGGCGTCATCTCCCGATGCTGGAGGTTGATCAGGAAAGAGATGACGTCAGTGGGGACCTCGGAGGGGACGTTGTCCTCATTCAGGGAATGTTTGAGGTTCTGGGGAGACTCCATGCACACGGACTGACAATCGGGAGAGAAGGAAAATGTAGAATAGTAATCACACTCATACGCAAAGTCATCATACTCACAGTCGAAGTCGTGTAGGAGAGGGCGCATCTTTTGCTGACGTAGCTGGCTGTACAGCGTTTTCTGATGACGTTTATTGAGCTTTGACGGCATGTGTTTCACCTTGCTGGTTTGTAGGCGCGGTTTCCGCCGCTGTTGCGAGTGGGAGAAAGGCCGACATTTTTCCATCACATCGTTAATATCTTCCATTATAGTGACGAACAAATCTCGTTCTTCTTTGTCCGAGGCATCCATGACGCCGGAAAACGAGTCATAGATCTGGTTCCCTGGCATTGTCACGTAGGTTACAGCGCTTTCTCTTGACAGTCTTTGCCCCGAGCTCTTCGTGTTCCTTGTGAATTACGTGAGAAGTCCCTACAACAATGAGAGAAAATGTAAAAACTGATGTCAGTAGCTCTAAGTACATTTCCATCGCGCGCGATGCGGCGTTAGAATGAGAGTATGCTGAGGAAAACAATCAGTTGTGTGTGTGTGTGTGTGTGTGTGTGTGTGTGTGTGTGTGTGTGTGTGTGTGTGTTAGAGAGAGAGAGAGAGAGAGAGAGTACAGTGGTCAAATATTGAAGCTACTCACCTGCAAATACAAAGTCAGTCAGTCAAATCTTTGCCTGTACATGTCTCGCTTACGATCCTAACCAACATAATGTGTATGCGTTGACTGGTATATAAACTGAATGTGTATGTACCACAGCTGCCTCGCGTTAACTTTCTGGAAAAGATCAGTCGTATATCTGAACATACACGTCAGTGTGGAGCGTGGTCAACCCGAATGCAGGGAAGTTATTTATAGTGATACGTTTGCGGTCAACCTTGCAAATATACACGGAGGCATACGCGCTTATCGTTATGACGTCAGTTGGGAGACCCTGCAGTTAGGGGTTAGGCCCGGGTTTGGGGTGGAATTTGGTTGGTTCAGTTTTATATATTGAGAGTTGTTGGGGGAGGAGTGTGTGTGTGTGTGTGTGTGTGTGTGTGTGTGTGTGTGTGTGTGTGTGTGTGTGTGTGTGTGCGCGCGGTGTGTGTGTGTGTGTGTGTGTGTGTGTGTGTGTGTGTGTGCGCGCGCACGCGCGCGGTGTGTGTGTGTGTGCCGTGTGTGCCGTGTGTGTGTGTGTGTGTGTGTGTGTGTGTGTGTGTGTGTGTGTGTGTGAACGTGTGTGTGTGTGTGTGTGTGTGTGTGTGTGTGTGTGTGAGCGTGTGTGTGTGTGTGTGTGTGTGTGTCAGTGTGTGTGTGTGCGCGCGCGGTGTGTGTATGTGTGTGTGTGTGTGTGTGTGCCGGTGTGTGTGTGTCAGAGTGTGTGTGTGTGTGTGTGTGTGTGTGTGTGTGTGTGTGTGTGTGTGTGTGTGTGTGTGTGAGTTTAACGTCCTTTTCCACCACGTATGGGTGATATCAAAGACGGGGCAACGAGAAAAAGGCCAGCACAAATACACGTATTTGGCCGCAGCCGGGAGGGAGCAGTCGGGGCTGGGGTAACGGTTACAACGTTTGGTATGTATTATTATTGTACTCTTTCAATTCCGAGTTAGTCAGCATTCTATAACGCGTCAGTTTAGCATGAGTTCTTATACATGCTACACGAGTATACTGTTAGTTTCACTGATAAGCCTGTTGTTGTTGTTGCTGTTGTCACCGAGTTGTTTTCCTGTTTGTCGTAACATCCTGGTTTGTTTACCACCTAGCGGACCGGCACAGACCAATCCGGAACTTCAGTCATTCATTCATTCATCAACCCACCATCTCGTCCTACAATTTTAGTCGGCAAATGCCTTTGACATAAATTCATTTTCACTGAAGAGGATTTTGAAGTGGCGCCAGGGAATCCACTTGACACCAGAACGGAAGTGTCAACATTGTGTACCGGTGTGTAAGGGAAGTTGTACTGATGACACTCCCCCACCCCCTCCTCCTCCCAGAAGTGAGTCAGTGAGTAAATCTGCTACAGTAATAACCCACACATTTCCCTTCACTGTTGATTTTATACAAGTTTACAGACTTACTCAGTTCCAACGAACGACGTGTCCTTTCCCGGTAACGGAGATGTATTCAGACAAGGATTCCATACACTGTGGTAGCTTCGCCTAAATGGTCTTATTGAGTATGAATTTTCAGTATTTCACGCACACTGGCACGCACACACACGCGCGCGCGCACTCACACACACATACCGGCGAGAGAGAGAACTTGAAGAGAGACTGAGAGAGATAGAGAGAGAGAGAGAGAGAGAGAGAGAGAGAGAGAGATGTAACACACTGTACTGGAATACATGCACACAAGCAAAGGAAACGCAATAACACAAGACGCAGGCATCCAACTGGAGTTTTATGTTCTTCGATCGGTTCACACACACTTCGATATTGTTTTGGCAACGATAGACGACGCATCATATGCATTTCATCGCACTGAACTTGATCAGCATTCACAGAGTGCTGTCAATTCTCTCTCTGCTACACACACACACACACACACACACACACACACACACACACACACACACACACATACACACACACACACACTTCATGCTTTAGCACACGGCGGAAAGCATACTCCGCCACTCCATCACTGACCACCACCACCACCACCACCACCACCACCAACAACAACAACGATCGTACCAGCTGACCGGCTGCAATGTGTCTAAAAAGAGATTATTATGCGTAACTGAACTGCTGAGTCTTGCAATCTTTACAATGAATTGTATAGTTCAGCTTGGCACACAGCTACGTATAGTAGTAATCATTCCGTCTGGGTGGTTTTGAACTGAAGCCAAACTGGCGGCCCCTGCAAGCGCTTTATCTTTTTTTCGCCAGTTCATGAAGGCAACTGAAACGTGGTCAACATAAGAAGTAAAGTGTGCCTGAAACAGAGTTGCATGGCTGTAATGGCTCAATGCACATGTAGGCCGAAATCATTGGCGCGGATCCAAAAACCACACTGAACCAAAGGTCAATATTTTGTGTCTACAGTGGCAGGTAAAGCAAGGTCGGAAATTCTGTTTTCTTTTTTCCTCTCTGCTGAAAGAAACTTTCGAATCTATGATGAATCAGCTCAGCCCACACTGAAAGACATTGTTGAAGTTTTAACTGTCACTAACAGAATCACAGACTGTGACAAATTTTATATAAGCAGTGACAAACAATTTAAATGCATAGCAGCCGCAATGAACAATACAATATACCAACAACTAAATGCACAGGCATATAACGCCAAAAACATTCGTTTCAACTCATTCATTTCTGTCAAGTGGTCTCTTTTCTAGGAGTGAAAGCCTGAGAACAAAATTAAGTGACAAATTTGTCAAACACAAAGGCTTGAATATTTTAATACCACCAGTGAGTGCCGTGTACTGGGCACTTTCACTCCTATATTGAGTGGGTGGGTGTTTGGGAGTTTAACGTCCTTTTCCACCACATACACTCCTATATTGAGTGGGTGGGTGTTTGGGAGTTTAACGTCCTTTTCCACCACATACACTCCTATATTGAGTGGGTGGGTGTTTGGGAGTTTGTCCTTTTCCACCACATACACTCCTATATTGAGTGGGTGGGTGTTTGGGAGTTTAACGTCCTTTTCCACCACATACACTCATATATTGAGTGGGTGGGTGTTTGGGAGTTTAACGTCCTTTTCCACCACATACACTCCTATATTGAGTGGGTGGGTGTTTGGGAGTTTGTCCTTTTCCACCACATACACTCCTATATTGAGTGGGTGGGTGTTTGGGAGTTTAACGTCCTTTTCCACCACATACACTCCTATATTGAGTGGGTGGGTGTTTGGGAGTTTAACGTCCTTTTCCACCACATACACTCCTATATTGAGTGGGTGGGTGTTTGGGAGTTTAACGTCCTTTTCCACCACATACACTCCTATATTGAGTGGGTGGGTGTTTGGGAGTTTGTCCTTTTCCACCACATACACTCCTATATTGAGTGGGTGGGTGTTTGGGAGTTTGTCCTTTTCCACCACATACACTCCTATATTGAGTGGGTGGGTGTTTGGGAGTTTAACGTCCTTTTCCACCACATACACTCCTATATTGAGTGGGTGGGTGTTTGGGAGTTTGTCCTTTTCCACCACATACACTCCTATATTGAGTGGGTGGGTGTTTGGGAGTTTAACGTCCTTTTCCACCACATACACTCCTATATTGAGTGGGTGGGTGTTTGGGAGTTTAACGTCCTTTTCCACCACATACACTCCTATATTGAGTGGGTGGGTGTTTGGGAGTTTAACGTCCTTTTCCACCACATACACTCCTATATTGAGTGGGTGGGTGTTTGGGAGTTTAACGTCCTTTTCCACCACATACACTCCTATATTGAGTGGGTGGGTGTTTGGGAGTTTGTCCTTTTCCACCACATACACTCCTATATTGAGTGGGTGGGTGTTTGGGAGTTTAACGTCCTTTTCCACCACATACACTCCTATATTGAGTGGGTGGGTGTTTGGGAGTTTAACGTCCTTTTCCACCACATACACTCCTATATTGAGTGGGTGGGTGTTTGGGAGTTTAACGTCCTTTTCCACCACATACACTCCTATATTGAGTGGGTGGGTGTTTGGGAGTTTGTCCTTTTCCACCACATACACTCCTATATTGAGTGGGTGGGTGTTTGGGAGTTTAACGTCCTTTTCCACCACATACACTCCTATATTGAGTGGGTGGGTGTTTGGGAGTTTAACGTCCTTTTCCACCACATACACTCCTATATTGAGTGGGTGGGTGTTTGGGAGTTTAACGTCCTTTTCCACCACATACACTCCTATATTGAGTGGGTGGGTGTTTGGGAGTTTGTCCTTTTCCACCACATACACTCCTATATTGAGTGGGTGGGTGTTTGGGAGTTTAACGTCCTTTTCCACCACATACACTCATATATTGAGTGGGTGGGTGTTTGGGAGTTTAACGTCCTTTTCCACCACATACACTCCTATATTGAGTGGGTGGGTGTTTGGGAGTTTAACGTCCTTTTCCACCACATACACTCCTATATTGAGTGGGTGGGTGTTTGGGAGTTTAACGTCCTTTTCCACCACATACACTCCTATATTGAGTGGGTGAGTGTTTGGGAGTTTAACGTCCTTTTCCACCACATACACTCCTATATCGACTCTTTGACATCACTGACAAATTTGCATGGACAACATCAGTAAAAATGGCACCCAAAGACGACTCAGAATCAACAAATCAACAATAATATACTTTGTTCACACTAAAGTACCAATATGCTATGATGGATCCACGGGCAGCCCATCGAGAGGGCAGTTCTGCGAAGAGTTATTGAGCCACATGTCAATACACTGCACGTGAAATGCGTGTCCACACGGCAAGAACTTCCTGTTCTGTCCCACTTCATACTGCTCCATGCACACAGCACACTCCTCCCCTTCACTGGCCGGCCCCACCACGTCTGTTTTGAAATTCTGAAGAACGTCAGCCTCGACCGTCTTTGGCGCTATTCCCTCGTCAAGCCTCAGCAACATTTCGTAATCCTCTGGCGTCATCTCGCGGTGCTGGAGGTTGATCAGGAAAGAGATGACGTCAGTAGGGAGCTCGCCGGGCACGTTATCGTTGTGCAGGGCGTGGGTGAGGTCCTGGGGAGGGGCACCGCGCCTGCTACCCCTGGGACAGCCGCCCCAGCCTACGACCGCTGCCCTGGTTTGCGCCTTGACGGCGGACCTGGCCACTTCCATACACACGGACTGGCGTCTGGGAGGGGAGGGGAGGTTGGGGTGGGAGTGGTTGTAGCAGTGAAGGAAGGGGAACATCTTGTACAGTCGGAAGTGAATGTAAAGTGTCTTACGGCCCCGGTTGTTGAGGACTGACGTGATGTGCTTGGATTTCACCTGCACGTGCGCCTTGCGTACCCTCCTGTCACTGTCTTTACGCGCAACCTTGTCCTCCCTGCACACGCCAGAACCCTCCAGCTGCAGCAGGTGTGAGAAGGGTCGGGATTTTTCTGTCACATTGTCAAACTCCTCCATGACAGCAAAGAAAACGTTCGTCTCTCTGGCTGCCTCCCCCTCTTCCACAGTCACTGGGGTGCGTGGGAACAGAGACAGCCGGAATCCCATTTCTTCTGCACCGACCGTCCGCCACTTTTTCTTTTTCTTGTTTTTGCGTTTGTCTTCTTCTTCTTCGGCCATTTTGTCTGGCAGTCCGATGATTTTGGCACCGTATTTCGGCCTTACGCACGGCTGGTTAACCGCGCTTGTCCGGCCTTGGTCAGCATTATGATTTCCGATATTATCCATGTCATTGCTACGGGTCGATTCGTTCTTGGAATTGTATTTTAGGGCAGTCACCTCTTCGTCCGTACGTATTTCGTCACGAACAACTTCCCTGTTTTCACGTTCACTCTGTTCTAGTGCATGCCGCACCAGGTAGCCGGGTGACCCGACAAAATACACTGACGCTTGATCGGCGGTGTCACTGAAACGTTCGATTTCCTGGTAGACCCCCATGGTAAGAGACCTACCTCCAAAATCAAGTCTGCTTGCAGCTAGCATAGCGTCCGTCGTTTCGCTGTCCGTTCTGCGATCGACAAAATTCGGCAGCTTGAAATGTAGTGCCACGGCGGCACGAGGCTGCAATGCAGCTCCTGTGAAAGTGTTCTGGTTTTGAACGAATTTCCAGTATTACTTATCCTGAATAAGCAAACCTTGCACAAGCTGTCAGCAATGTTTTGGTGACATGCGATATTTTTAGAAGCTTCCGTAGTCTGAGATTATTTTTAGGTAGCAACGTCACAATGCAGTGAAGCGATTGGGCGAAGAACTGCGCGAGAACGCACGAGAATAATAGGTGAAGGGTCAAGGACAAAGGCGGTGTGATGGAGGTACACGAGGGAAACCCCACGAGGATGCATCCAGTGGTACTCCAAAATCGCTTTTGATTATGCTGTTTTACAATCTACCACCATCGAAAAAGAAAACGGCATAGCAAAAAATGCACAATATCTTTGATCATATTTGCAGCAGTCACGGCGTTTCAACCTGTAGCGGACTGTGCCTGCTGTAGTGTGTATGCGAATGTGTTCGTGTGTGTGTGTGTTCAGGGTGGGGGTAGGGGGTGGTAGATTTGGCGATGCTTGTCTTAATGTTCACCAAATTACATCATAGAGAATATAATTCAGCTTACAACTTAACTGCCTGTGAAGCCTGGTACAGCATAATATGTACATAAAAGAAAATTTATTTATTTATTTATTTTTGTTGGTTGGTTTTCAGCTGGATGCATATCTTTCAACCCACGAATGTGACAGGCAACAGGCACAGCTAGCTTTCCGTGTTTACCTCGACTTGTCTGAAGGTGAGAGTCAGTATTTGATTAACTCGAACAGCGATCTGTACAGTGATCAACTTAAACTTTCAAAACTGATGCCTATTTTTAAAAGAATCCTGGTGCCTTATAAAGCATTATTGTTGTCTCTGTATCTTAGTGTAATGTTAGAAACAAACTACAAAAAAAAAACCCCAACAAAAATAAAGAGAGGGATAGAAATTTTATTTGTAACTGTTGTAGAGTGTGCATAGATCTGTAACTGCCAGTGCAGTAGTGTGAGCTCATCATTCACCCAGACTGGTGTGATGCCTATTCAAGCACAGATACTTCATTCATTCATTTTCAGTTGTAGGTTAGAAAGAAACAAAATGAAATCTGTTTTCAGGGTGAGTTGGCTGTAAGAATGGAGATGAGATGAGATGGATGAATATATTCTTTTTGACTGCAAAGAAAATGTAGGATTGGTCAAGAAATATAAACACATAAAAACTAGGAAAGATTTTCCTTTCTCAGTTTTTCCTTTTAAAAATTTAAACATGATTGTGTAACACAAGACACAGGTCATAATTATAATTTGTAATCAACTTTAATTTTTGAAGTGGTTGGACAGCATGCACCTTATGACATCGGCTCACATAAATATATATATATATATATATTTATACCACTCTGCCACTACTACAAGTCATGGTATAAAATCCATAATTCATCACATGTGGTATAAACATTGTACCCATGACAACCACGCGTGAATTTTATGGCCGTACCTAAAGGCCATGTCACACGAGAGGGCAAAAACACTTGAAAACATTGTTTTCAGATGTTTCGCTGCGAAACAGTTTTGTCGTGTGACATACTTCACAACAATGTTTTCAAAACACTGTTTCGATCGTGTTTTCAGTTTTAGAGCCTGCCCTAAAATCCGAAAACATGTTTTGTGTTTCAACCAATGAAAGCCGCCGTGCGGAGTGTCAAGTGACACCTTCCCGTATCCGCTCAGTCAACATGTATGTTTAAGGAAAAGAGACATAGACTTTACCCAGAAACCCCATCCAGAGGTATTTCATACGCATTGAAGTTCTACATACAAGAAAAGGGTGTCTAGTAAGGTAGGAATGTCTTGACCGTAGCAGGGAAACTTGTTTTCAGTGTGACATCGCCTTAAAGAGTGAACAGGTACATGTATTACCCCTAGCAGTGTTCCAGCAGTGTGTTCTGGTGAAAGGATTTGCGTCACAATATGACGCGAAAAGGGACTAAAGAATAATTTACGTCACGACATGGCGTAGTTCGACTTCGTACGGAAATGGGGACGAAGGAGCTTTGCCAGTCACTTGACGTGGAATTGTTGATCTTTTGCTGCGTGTTATCAACAAGCGGTCGTGTTTGTGACAAGCGTAAGCCTAGTTCCAGTTCTCTACTAAGACGGAGGCTTCGAAACGGAAAAGCTGACTTCTCAAAGCCTATGGACAAAGCGAGGTAAAGCACCTCAGTCAGTGATGTCGCGTGAAGCATTTGGATTGCCGATGTCAGCTTTCAAATCAAAGACTTGAAATGCAGGTAGGGACGTGGTATAAATAATTTTCCCAATTCGGTGCCCCCGATTACGTAAAATAGACCACACTTGTTTGTTGATTTCGACCGTAAAACTGCTCGTTAAAACTTGCAGTTTTACGGTCGAAATCAACAAACTCGTGTGGTGTATTTTCCGTAATCGGGGGCACCTCATTGTGAAAACTCTCTCTCTCTATATATATATATACTTACATCAGATATGGATATATGCATGTATAACTGGTACTTTTTTGTTTTGCTTTGTGTGTGTGTGTGTGTGTGTGTGTTCATTTTTTGCTTGTTGTTTAGTTTTTGTTGCTCCTTTTTTTTCTTCCTTCCCCTTTTAAAAATTTTTTATTTCTTTTGGTCTTGTTTAATGTATGTATAGTTACACTGTAAATACATCCATATGTGTATCTAGAGAAGGATGCATGTTCTGAAATTAAAAAAAGAAAGAAAAACAGAAATAATAAACATGCAAATGATGCATTACTTGCTGTAATCACTTTGAGCAATGAACAGCTAAACTGTTTGTGTGTGTGTGTGTGTGTGTAGTGAGGGGCTGGAGAGAAGTGGAACTTCACTACTGCTCCAGTTGTCAGCTTCCGTATGTCAGCGGCCGCCCGAGCCTGAGCTCCCAACTGGAGGTAGCTGTACCCATCATGGAGGATCAGTCAGTGTCCCATCATTTCATCCAGTCACTCTTCTCTCAGCTCACCATCAACGAGCAGAGTGTGGACAGGTGAGCTGAGAATGTTTAGCTGAATTGTAAATCAAAATCTTCTTCTTGAGCAGAGCTGTTTTGTGGTGACCGTGCCCCCAGGGAAATAAATTTCTCTCTTTCTGGGTAAAAGTGTATTTCTCTTAGGTGAAAAGGTAGTTGTGGCAAGACGCATGGTCCTTACTATTCAGCTGTAAACACAGCAGGTGGAAGGATACAACATGTAAACAGTGCAGCCTTTGGCAGTGTCAGTCAAGGCAGTTTTCTCCTCAAGAAGACAATAAATAAGAAAGTGGGGAAGTGTGTGAGTGTGTGTGTTTGACAAATAAAATAAGCCACCCAACATCATTTTATGACATCTGGAAGTATGTTTTTCCTTTAGTTTATTTTGCTGACTTTAAAAATGAATAGTAAGTTTCTTATTGTGTTTTTTTTTAACTTTCCTATATTTGGTCTATTTGCCTCATTACAAAATTGTGAGAGAAAAAAAAACAACAACCAAAAACAAATAGGAAAGCCACAAAAATATTTAGGGGTTGTCAATGCCAAATCAGACTTGTGACCATATACACTGTCACGTCTTGTACTTTCAGGATTATGCTGGCAATCTGTTCGTCAGACACAAGCCTGGTGTACTACAAGGTGACAAATGACATTGTAAAACCAGAACCACCTGAAGTCACTGATGTGAGACGCCAGGAGTGGGCTTTGCGAGCAGCGAAGCGGAAACGTAATGTCGCAGAGAGCGTTGAGACTTTTTCCCAGCAACAAGAAGGAAAACCACCTTGAATGCATAATGAACAGCTTTAACAAAGTGCATACCACATACGCACTGCCTGTTCTGCCTTGGTGGTGGTTAGGGCAGTGACAAATTTCCTCCACTCTGGTCTATTGTTTGCCAACTTCTCGACAGTACCTAGCCCCTTTTAGCTCTGCCTCAACTGTCCTGCACAAAGTTGTCTTTGGACGGCTCCTCTTCCTCTTTCCCCCCAGGGGTCCAGCGTGTTACTGTTTTTGTTATCGAAGTGGGCTCCTTCAGAAGCACATGAGTCATGACCAGTCCACTTCCAGTGCCTCTTGGCAATGAGTGCATACCACCGACGCTGGCAAAATGCTTAGCAATCTGTTCACATATTTCGGGTAACGCAACCGAATTCAACTGTCCTTGCCTCAACACTGAATCGGGTGCCAGGAGGAGGCTATCAGATTATCTGCCCTTTGTGCTGTCACAGGCGGTGCACCTCATTATATGCGCACATTTTCTGTATAATATTACATGTAAATGTAATGATGTATTGTTACAAATATTTGCTGTGTTGAGAAACGCCGTGAAGTAGCAGTTCAAAAATTCTACCAGTGTACGGATCCATCACAGATTCTCTGTCACACAGTTTACACTGCTTTCAAATTTTCTGTACAACTTCAGTGCCCGTGGAATCACTGCAGAGTGGGCGTTTTTGGTTTGCACGAGAGGACTTGAAACAGTGATTATCTCACACGGTTTAGGAACCATGCTAATTGCTATGGTGGTGCACGCATTTTCTTATCAGTGCTTACTGATTCAAAAGACGCATGTGCAGAAATACTGCATGTGGATGTATGCTTCTTATCAGTATCTGTCTGAGAAAGGTTGATAGCAAGTCAACAGTGTGTGTGTGTGTGTGTGTGTTTGATAAATAAAATTTCCAAGCAAAATTGAAGGTGATTTGAACTAACTTCACATTCTCCTTTCTATGTTTGTTGAGTGATCAAGAATTATGCTGTTTTGTGATGAAAGTATTGGATACGGATGATTACAAGATGTAGATTCATCACGAGAACTGGGCAATTTGTGGAAGACAAAGTAACAATGATTTTGACTGCATTACACTTTTAATACAAACAAGGATGAAAGTTCTCTCGGTGGAAACAAAAGTACAACATTCTCACTTGCAATGTAAATGAGCACACATCTGAATAAACACAGCCCCCAAAGCAAAGAAGTTAGCCTGCGTGGGACCTCCAAGGTACCTTGGTACGGACACCTCTGAACAAAATACAATGTCGTACGGTCATTGCTTTTTTGATCTTACAAAATGAACTGCAATATATATGCATGAGAATAGTTACTATTGTAATTGTAAAGCTTTGTAACTAAGTTGTGTTGGAAATATTAAATGCACCCCAAAGGAAGTAAACACAAACATACAAGAAGAGAAGAAGATGGTAAAACTGAAAGTACTAAAACCACAATGGGGAAGCTACAGTTACGCTGAAAATAACCTGTCAGCTGGATCATGCACTGCCTTACTAAAGTTTCCTAGAGAACAGATGTTCACATTAGTGAGCAGGAGAACTGGACTACAACACAGGCCCAGTTCACATATATACAACCTGCCTAACTTTAGCTGATTAAAAAGAAAGCAACACAGCAGTCCGTTTTCATTCACACAACAGTCACAGCAGCATTCAGTCCTCTCTGAATGAACCAGTGTCGATGATGCAACATTCTGGACACAGTTAACAGGATGCTCTTGAATGACGGCAAGCGGTTGACCTCTGACCTAGGCTTTTGCAGCGGCCTTGACCTGTGCTTGCTGGAACTGGTGTTGTAACTTGGCGAGTGTCTCTCTGTGGGATTCCTGCTTCTTTTCCAGGTCTTTTATTGTCCCATCGTATCGTTTCCTGAAAACAAGGTTTGATTTTTAGGCACTGGCAAGAGCAGTTCAGTTCTGGAAAACATCATCAACACAGCTATCATTTCAATTGTAATTTGAATTCTGAAAACCTAGTAAAAAGTCGTCTCTCAAAGTCAAGCAAATTCAGTTTCATTTAATGGATTTATGATGGAGAAAACTTAATTCATGAGCCACAGCCAGTACAGTTTGCTAAGATGTACATTACAAAGACATAAAATTGTATTTTAAATATAATTCGATATAAAACTGGTCTGTGATTCCCTCAACAATTTAAAAAAAAGTCAAACTGTGTAGTTGAAAACCACAATATCTTAAGTACACAGCATTCATATGTTATTGTTGTAAGTGGCTGAAGGCACATTTTCAAAGGAGTGAACTCAATAAAAGTGAACTGTAATTAAATTAAGTACTGTAGAAACATGCGATTACTTACAATTCACCATTGATGTAGTCTATTCTCTTCTGAACATTGCTTCTGGCCTCTGTCAGTTCCTGCTTCACCAACACTGGTCCAATCAGTTTGTACACGTTGGCACCACCCTCTACCCGATCTAGCTCCTGAAAAAATTAAAAAAAGGAGACAATTAATCCCAGCTCAACAGGTAATTCAGCATTCCTACGTCCATTTTTAACACGACACACAAGCTTATTGCAAACATACGGAACAGTCACACATGTTTTGAAATAAATTCTGTGCCTCTTTGAAGGATGCTGAATCTGTAACTCCTCTAGAAGTAGCAGAAACTGAAGTAAAGGTACAGGAATCTTCCTTTTACTAAGTTTTAGTGTTATAACATAGAGTGAGAGAGAGTCTGGAACACACAGATCTATACATTCATATAATATGATGACATGAGACAGATCTATATTCTATAGTTAATATCCTGCTCACCTCTTTGACCAATGTGTTTTCATTCAGCTGTGCGTCTAACTGTTGCCGTGCCGATATTGCCTTCTGAATATCTGCAAGTAGAGTACAGCTTTTGATTTGAGCTACTTACTGATGACTGATCAGTAAAGTAATGCTGTACTGAACAAAGCATTTGAAAAGAAAAGCATCAAGATGAGGAGCCTATATTGTAAGATGCTTCTAAAGGTAACGGAAAAGCGAATCAGAAGAAACGTATTCCCAAGCGTTATGTTCAAACGTGTTCACGGTACTGAACCCCTGGTAACGAGTAATACTGTTCCTCGCACCCGGCGTGGTCTTGGACAATAAGACCTAAAATACGAATTCAGGCAGAGAAAATCTGACAAAGTATGAATGAAAAATACTCTTCAGCTTATTTCACACCGTTCACGTCACCAAGATTGTAACAAGGATTACCCTTTTGGACAGCTTGAAACTTTTCAAGCTCGCCTTGCAATCTTTTCTGTAAACCCTCCGCCATTTTGATGCTGTGACATTCAGGACGTTAACAAAGAAAGGGTGATTGGCTCATGATGGTGCCTTTGACCAATCGGCTGCTTTGTTACAACGTGTGCAAGGGGAACAATCAATTGTGATTCTCGATGGCTCAACGGCGTCGATTTCCCCACAGGCATGTATACACAAACTTACGGCACGTGTCACAGTGGTTTGGACAGTGAAGTGCAAAGTTGCAAATCTGTGTTCCAAGAACCCCAAATCGAAACACACCAGAGTTTTCCTGAACTGTACCATTATGGGCTCTCAATAACAGAAAAGAAGAAGAGCAGAGCGACATAAGTATATTGACTCGGAAGTCAAGTTGAACGGGACATAATGAGTTACACCTTCAGTGATAAAGTATCAGTTCAGCCGGTTTCAAGGCGTATAAGACATCCCTCCCAAACAAAACAAACAAACAAGCAAACAAATAAACAACAACAAGAGCGTCGTACAAACTTTAACTTATAACTGAACCTGGCAAACACCCCCCCCCCAAAAAAAAAAAAACCAAAAAAACAAAAAAAAAAAAACCCAAAAAACAAAAAAAACCCACAAAAAAACAACAACAAACAAAACACCACAAACAAACAAACAAACACCCCCCCCCCAAAAAAAAAACCCCAAACAAACAAAACAACAACAAAACAAAACAAACAAAAACAAAACAAAACCAAACAAAACCAAAAAGAAAACACAAACAAACCAAAAGACAAGACAAAAACAAAACAGAACCAACAAAAAAAAAAAGAAAAAAAAAAGGCACCAACAAGAAAACCAACAAGAACAACAACAACAAACCAACACCAAACACCAAGACACAAACAAAGACCGCCTGAGCAGATGTACTTCAAGTTATAGCCTGCAGTATCTGTGAGGTTACAAAGTTTGAAACCACTGACCGTGGCACTGACACGGGCTACTAGAGTCATTTAGTGCAGTATTAGAGCTTTCTGATTACGTTTGCCAAAGTCTAAATGAACTGATTTTCATCCATAGTGCCGCATCTGCACGGACTGCACGGAAAACAATGGGCCCCTTTTTTTTTTTGTTGGATGTGTCACCGTGACTCAGTCTACATGTGTTCAATCAGCACTCACTGCAAGCCTAATACACAAAGCTGTGATGCAGCAAACACTATTAAAGGTCTACAATCTCTACAAAAAGCCACAAACAGTGTGTTTAAAAAAAAAAAGGACTGTGCAAAAGTCACAATCAACTCTGTCACAGTTACAGAGGTTTCAGCGTTCCTGAAACCCCTACAAAAGCAAAGCCTGCAGCTTGAATTCACAGCTGGGGGAGTCAGTCGGTGGCTCAACGGTTTGAGCGTTGGACTCGAGATCGAAAGGACCCCGAAAGGTTCGACTGAATCCCGACAGGGCCAAAATTTGTACATTTGTGATTTTTCACCTTGCCCCACTTCCACTGACTGTGAACTGGATCTGTTTGTGTAACTTGTCCATTACAGCCAAGGATACATAAAATGTGGCCGACCTGGCAGTCTGACTGGATTGAATAAGTGTTCAGCTGGACCGCTGTACAGTTAGGGTAGCTATCCCCATCCCCCATAACCTCTCCCCCCTCCCCCAGGGCCGTCTGCAATCACCTCGTTGTTGCGTGGACGATAAACCCCAGCTAACCAACCACCCAACCTGATTTCACAGCTCAGTTTGCGTTTTTGACATTGAGCGAGACTCGAAAGATCGCTGTGGCAGACAACAGCAGACAACATCCGCTCCACGCTGTAGCGATGTGTCTCGCCCGTTCATTTGACAAAAAAACACAGTGAAGTCACTGCAAACTCACGCCCTGCTCTTATAAGCCAAAGGTTCTCCAAGTGTTGTAGTAAAGTGTGCAACTGTGACAGAGTTGCATGTATTATCAGTGCACAGTCGCAGGAGTCGCACACACCGTTTGCTGCTTTTTGTTGAGATTGCTGACCTTTAACTTCGTACATATATCTTCAAGTCTATCTCAGCAGCCGGCTCACCTACTCAGTCAGTACTAGTGCGTTCAAACTTTGCACCTAGCCCGGACCGCTCTGCCAGGTGATACGAGTGCCCTTTCTCTCTCGCTCCGAAATCTCGGAGTAGTACGCGACTGATAACGAGAATGATTGTGTGGCTTGATTGTGCTGACATCAGTGCGTTGTTACACTGACTGAAATTACACTTTGTTAATATGTGCATAGTGGATAGATTGCTTGTGTGTTTGTCTCTCTCTCTCTCTCTCTCTCTCTCTCTCTCCAGTTCTCTCTCTACCTCTCTCCGGTTCTCTCTCTGCTAGTCTCTCTCTCTCTCTCCGGTTCTCTCTCTACCTCTCTCCGGTTCTCTCTCTACTAGTCTCTCTCTCTCTCTCTCTCTCTCTCACGCACTGCACGCACACGCATAAAGACCCCAGCACTGACGGACACACGAACACAAACTCATACGCACGCATGAAAATCAAGTCAGTTAACGCCGGCGCGCGCGCGTCGGCACTCTTTTCATACACAGATAAAGATATGGATAACTTTATTGGCCATGAAATGGAAATTTGCCTTTGGCTTCACCGACAAATGAACAATTAAAATTTGTAAGATAAAACCAGAAGTATTGGCTTATTAAATCTCACTTGCTCTCTGTCTCAGTCTGTCTGTCTGTCTGTCTGCCTGCCTGCCTGCCTGCCTACCTCAGTGCCTGCCTGCCTGCCTGCCTGCCTGTCTGTCTGTCTGCCTGTCTGTCTGTCTGTCTGCCTGTCTGTGTGTCTGTCTCTCATGCCTCCGGCTGTGGCAGCACTTAGCCGTGAGACCAGAGTTTATAAATTACATAAAGTCACCAGTGACAGCCAATGCAAAAAAGACTAAACGACTAGAACATTTTGTAAAACACAGCTCGTCATAGGAAAGACGTGAAAATCCCTAGTACATACGTACATGCGTATGCGTTAGAATCATTTTTATTTTTTTTTAGTGATGTCCGACATAATTTTCTGGCAAACGGTCACTCTCTGATGACCCTACAAGAGCAGCACCGACTTCCTCTCGGGAAAAAAAGGGTTTGTAAAAAAAAAAAAAAAAAAGAGAGAGAAAAAAAATGAAGACGTCCTTGCTGGATACAAAGTCCAGCTGAGGAATTAACCAAGCAACAAAACCGAGGGACTAAACAGGTTTTTTTTTTTTTTTTTTCGTTTCATTTGGCTTGTTTTTGCTGCCCCAACTCTTTTGCCAGCTCCAGTGGTGTTTCTCCCAGGTCTGGGTGGAACCCACGGAGGGCTCGGAAGTTGGTGCAATTTTTATTGTGCCGCATGATGATGGAGATGAGGATGATGGTAAGATGATGCTATGGAGGTCCGTGTGGTTTGGGACTGCGGAACATGGCCGCATTTCACGCTTCCTGTCATAAATATCCCGGCGTTAAGTAGGCCCGGGAACTACGGCATCTGCGGTGCCGGTCGTGTAATCATCCACATCATAAGACGTGACATGTCATACCAAGGAAAGCACCCCTAAAGTCGCACCCGTGAAGTGGGTGAAGCTCGGCTGTGTGGCAACAGCCTCCCCAATGTGCCCATAGCACACCCGCTCTGGGTCGGAGCCGACCTAGGACGGAAAAATCCCGCTTGCCTCGGCTGGGACTCGAACCCGGGTCTCCCGGTCCATGCTCCGAAGTGCTAACCACTACACTACGGGGGCCGGTTAAACAGGTGTGTGTGTGGAGGGGGGAGGGGAGGGGTATGTGTGTGTGTGGGGGGGGGGGGGGGTGCAAAAAAAAAAAGCAACCATATAGCCGATCAAGAACAGCAGTCGCTTTGTTTCAGAGAGATAGAGAGGAAAGGAGAAGAGAGGAGAGAGAGAGAGAGAGAGAGAGAGAGAGAATGGGTGGGTGGGTGTTTGGGAGTTTAGCGTCCTTTTCCACCACGGAAGGGTGATATCAAAGACGGGGCAACGAGAGAGAGAGAGAGAGAGGCGGGGGGGGGGGGGGGGCGGATGGACAAAGACAGTTATGTGAATGATTCAGCTTCTTCCACCACTAAACATCTGATGTTTATGAACTGTTTGTTGCCAAACTGAATACTTCAGTACTATATATCCTGAGTGTAAATAGTACACTAGATAGTGTGTCTCAGTGCACTTGTAAATGTACTAACATACAGTTAATGTTAAGTAGGCCCTTGTATCCACTGGTGTTACATCGTTTATCTAAGTGAGTGTACCGCATAGCACTGCAGTTATCAGCGGTGTGATATTGAGAAATATTTCACTGTCTCGTGCACAGGTTGACCAGAGGGGGTGGGACCACCGGTAAGCCGACGCCAGGTCTCGTCAAATCTCGCGGCTCTGTGTCGGCTCATGTTGAGACATCGCAGGCCGGTTCGGCCCAAAGGCTTGCACAACTTTGGAAATATAAAGCAGAAAATAATATAAATTTCTGTAAAACAGTTGTGAGACGCCAGGAGGAAGGTGGACGATATTTCACACCAGCAGAAACTTTGCGGGAGGGAAGATGTAGCAGAAATGTTTTCCTTGCTGACGTATTGAACACTCGACGGATTTCTTCAGTTTTTGTGGTGAAGGGTTTGTGTAGTTTGGACTTCCAAAAAAAATCAAAAAAAAAAATCAAGAAACCAAACAGAGGAAGAATTCAGAGTGCAAGTGACACGGAGCGAACATTGGCATCGCCTGGCTATCTGGAGGAGACAAACTCAGAAGATCCAACATGGTGACGTCATTACGGATAGCTTTCGTTTTCTGTTTCATCTGTGTTTTTCATGGTATGTATGTATGTTGTTTGAGACTAAGCTAAGTTGTTCGTGTCTTTCGCATCACTTCATAAAAAACAAAACATTAAAAAAAAAAAACCCAACCATTTTTCAGAGCACCAACAGCAGAATGAAGTTATGTTCTTAGTACAGTATCATACTAATCTGCTTTTTCGATTCACAGAAATAAAATCACATGCAAAGAGAATAATAAAAAGAAAATGAGAAACAAACTAAAAACACCACCACCACCACCACCACCACCACCACCACCAACAACAACAACAACAACACTAAAAAAAAACAACCAACAAAACAACAATCATACAGAACTTTCTAAACTTCCCACATACCTTAAAATTGTTCATTTTTTCTTGTTGTTTTTCAGCTACCTGACAACTTTTATCCTTTTCATACATTATGCAGTTATTCGTTGTTCTGTGTACCTTCTCTCTTCCATGTATTCGCGGCTAGGGCCAAAATATTTGTGCTGGCCTTTTTCTCGTTGCCCCGTCCTTGATGTCACCCATACGCGGTGGAAAAGGGCGTTAAACTCCTAAACACCCACCCACCCACCTCCATGTATTCGATTCAATAGACACTAACGCCGCCGGAATGAGTGCATATAAGGATTTTGTTGAAGAGATAATGTCTTATGAAAGCATGAACATTAATGACAAAAATTATCACGGTGCTTATAAAATGCTGTTATCAAAGGTTATCAAAACCAATCATTCGCAAGACAATAGACACACGACACGATATACACTCACCAACCCAGTCACACGGCGCACTAGGTTTCCCCTCAAAACCCGGACCTGAGATAAAATAATATCGGACTGGACCCTGGACCGGATATCTGCCAGGGGTTCCCTGGTACGCCATTGTATTGTGCACGGTGACTGAAATACACTTTTACGTAACAACTAAGACTGAAACAGTTCGATGGCTTCTGATGATTATGACTACTACTATTACTACTACTACTACTACCACCACTACTACCACTACTACTACTACCAGCACAGCTACTACTACTACTACTACTACTACTACTACTACTACTACTACTACTCAGTGCTGCTGCTACATGTACTTGACGACCAATAGACGACTCCACTTGGCAAGCCCCCAATCCCCGTCCCTTTACTGTGCCGTGTATTGGCAAAACACAGTACGTCCGTGACGTCATGTTATGGACAAAGGGGTGATTGCAAGATGAAAGAGATTGACGTAATGGTCTTTTTCCTCAAATGACGTCAATGGACTTACTGCTTTCAGTCATATAAAAAAACATGACTTGTGCTTTACTCGTTGTAAGGGGTCATCTTGCATTTTGTCAATTATACACAGTTGTCTCCCATAAACTTGTAAGAAAGATTAAAAAAAACCCCAAAAAAACCCAACAACAAAAACCAAAACCAAAAACAACAACAAAAATCTCACTGCATTTTAAACTAACTGATTTAAAAAACAACAACTTATCTTTCTTGGTTTATTCTGTGGTTTGGGGGCTTCGAAGAAGTTTCTGGTTTGAGTTAACTTTGTACCCTTTTCTATGAATATGCTAAACGACAACATACATTTTTATCTCATATATTTCGCAGTATCTAGCAGCAACAACCATTACTGTAATCTGTAAACGTAACAGTACAGTATTTTCACATGTAGCGATGCAGACTGATATACATATGTATGTAACATCTACGTGTTCGGGTTATGGTCGTGTGAAGACAATGTACCACTGATACAGACCTGTTGTACCGGTACAGTTCATTATCACTCAGTGTCACACGGCACAATCAGTTGGAGATCTGTACTGCTTGTACCTTGCTGACCTTTCCGATAAAAGTTTGACCTTCAGTGCTTTTCGGCGACACACCTCGGCCGGTCGCTGCTCTGTCATTCAGTGGTACATACAAAAAATGAAAACAACGACAAAAACACAACTATCAACCAACAAACAACAACGCCCCCCCCCCACCCGTGAGTTCGTATCCCAGCTGGGGCCAAATATTTGTGCTGGCTTTTTCATCGTTGCCCCGTCTTTGATATCACCCGTATGTGGTGGAAAAGGACGTTAAACCCCCAAACACCCACCCACCCACCCCTCCACCTCCCCCCCCCCACACGCACTTGCAGATCTACCCTCGTAAGTTCCATGTTTACTCAGTATTAAGCAGTTAGAGCCTTTTATCATTTTGCGGTATTTGAAAATGTAAATTAGTTCACCTCTGACGTCACCTCTGAACGAAAACAGGCGGAGATGGTACCGCGCACGTGTATCCCACGTGTTTCACTCTTTTTTGGTTTTGGCCCTGTATGCAAAAATCAGGCAAGATTAGCGGTTCCTTGACTGCAGCAAACACGAGTATAATCAAAGTGCAACGTTGTCACTAATCCAAATTTAAATAATTTAAATCCACGCAGAAAGAAATTATTATTATTATTATTATTATTTTTGTGAGGCCACGGGTGCAGAACCCCAAACGTGCTTGGTGTGCATTGAGTTAAACCCTCACAAGTCCCCTTCATTCGATTGTAACGTTATGACGAATGACATTTTGCTAGCTGAAACTTTGGCGTTTTTAATGTTGTTGACCGTTCAACGAAAACTACTTTTCCTCGTTCTTCAAAGCTCTCTTGCCTCTTTTTATAAAATTTAGACATTTGTGCAATACAATCTGTGATATAGTTTTACTCTCTACGCCTTGGACTCTGGTAAGGAATTAGTCTTTCATTGGTTCTCCTTTAAACTATACAAATTCTTAATATATATTTACATCGTGTTTTAAGCCGGACTTTTATGTTTTAAAGAACCTGGCAGAACGGGATTTGGTTTAGCCGCGAAATAGTCTTTGTTGCTTGCGCGGCGTTAAGCCCTAAATAACTAACTAGCTCAAAGCTCTCTTGACTTTATTTACTATGCCTGTGTCTTCAACTACTACTACTACTACAAAAAAAAAACCCCAACTACTACTACGTCTACTACTGCTACAGCTACTGCTGCTACTACCACTCCTCTTCTACTACCCTACTACTATTACTTCTACTAATACTTCTACTACTACCATTCTGCTACTGAGACTACGACTGCTACTGTTTAGTTGTTGTTTTTTCAGTTCACGGTCAGCAGGAGGGCAGCGTGCGGCTGCGGGATGGCGACCGGCCAACGAATGGACGAGTTGAGATCTTTCACAATAATACCTGGGGTCAGTGATGATAATTATACAGTGTATTTGCATATATTCCTTTACTTGAATTCTTTAGAAAGAGAAGTTGATAAAAAGAAGAATAGGAAGGCACCTTTGGGCGCGGTCTTGGGGTTCTCACAATACAGCCCATGGTCTTCAGTATCCAAAGGACGAGTGTAGGGAGCATGTTTTCCCCCTCTATCTATTTCTTTTCATAATTCTTCTCATTGTTCATTTTTGTATCTCGTTGTTTTAAAATTCTTCTCATTGTTTTAAAATTTTTCTCATTGTTCTAAAATTCTTCTCATTGTTTTAAAATTCTTCTCATTGTTCTAAAATTCTTCTCATTGTTTTAAAATTCTTCTCATTGTTTTAAAAGGGTGGGTGGGTGTTTGGAAGTTTAACGTCCTTTTCCACCACATAAGGGTGATATCAAAGACGGGGCAACGATGAAAAAGCCAGCACAATATTTGGCCCCAGCCGGGGTTCGAACTCACGACCCGAGCATTGGAAGTCCAACGCTCTACCATTCGACCACCGCGGCTCCCCTCATTGTTTTAAAATTCTTCTCACTGTTTTACACATTCTTATCACTGTTCTAAATTCTTCTCATTGTTTTAACATTATTTCCATTGCTTAATTATTTTTTATCATTGTTCTAAAATTCTTCTCATTGCTTTAAAATCCTTCTCATTGTTTAACAAGTTTTTCCTCATTGTTTCAAACTTCTTCATGGTTTTCAAACTCTTCTGGCTGTTCTTAATTTTTCTCGTCGTTTATAAATTCTTCTCTGTCTTAAAATTCTTCTCTATGTCCTAAAATTCTTCTCTGTCTTAAAATTCTTCTCTATGTTCTATAATTCTTCTCATTGTTTTTAAACTTCTTCTTTCTCATTATTAAAAAAAAATCTACTCGCTGTTTAAAGTTCTTTCTACTGGTGTAAAATTCTTCTCATGTTCAAATAGGCCTTTATTTCTGGATGTGTGTTCAGTGAGAACTCAGGGATGGAGATATGTAATACACTGTAGATACTAAACGTGATTGTTTCTTGTCCATTAGGCACGATATGTGACGATGGCTGGGGCACACAAGAGGCACAGGTTGTTTGCAGACAACTAGGACATGCAGGGTAATTGTTTTTTTCCCCTTAAATCACATGATAATGATCAGTTGGCATAGTTCGCCCGCTAGGGGGTGCAAATGTATACCAGTCAATTCCGTCGATATTTCGCATAATGTCGTAGAACGAGGTCAGCGGCCACGTGACTTCACCTCGCGAGACCCCGGAGTACATTTGCACCCCCTCCCTCGTTGCGGGGATACAGTCGCCCCCGTTAGTGAACGACTGGAGTTTATTTGCCCCTCCTGTGCATGACTGGTATACATTTGCACCCCCTAACGGAGGGTCCTAACTCTACCAACTGGGCCATGATAATGCGCCTACACGCGTTTTTGTTTTTCACTCACACGTCTGAGATCATCTCACTATGCACACACGCTCCAGTAACGTCCGTGTATTTTTTCTGAAGAATACGGGGAGTCAGGACAGTCGAGCGGTAGAAGGTTGAACTGCAATGCTCGTGTCGTGAGTTCGAATCCCGGCTGGGGCTATATGGTATCATCCTCTTGTGTGCGTGCGTGCGTGTGTGTGTGTGTGTGTGTGTGTGTGTGTGTGTGTGTGTGCGTGCGTGCGTGCGTGCGTGCGTGCGTGCGTGCGTGCGTGCGTGCGTGCGTGCGTGCGTGCGTGCGTGTGTGTGTGTGTGTGTGTGCGTGCGTGCGTGCGTGCGTGCGTGCGTGCGTGTGTGTGTGTGTGTGTGTGTGTGTGTGTGTGTGTGTGTGTGTGTGTGTGTGCCGTGTACAAGCCGTGGGAAGCACAGGCCGTGTGTGATGCTGCATATTAGGTTTGCAGTTAAATGTATGTGTGGAGGCATGTTGTGTGTGTTTCTGGGTGAGTGAGCGCGTGTTCATTGTAAGGCGCCCTGAGCTCCTGCGGGAGGGAGGGCGTCCCTTAAATACCCATATTCTTCTTCTTATTATTATGGGGAGCCGGGGTGGCCGAATGGTAGAGCGTTGGACTTCTAATGCTCGGGTCGTGAGTTCGTATCCCGGCTTGGGCCAAATATTTGCGCTGGCCTTCAGTTTTCATCGTTGCCCCGTCTTTGATATCACCCGTATGTGGTGGAAAAGGACGTTAAACCCCCAAACACCCACCCACCCACCCTCTTATTATTATCATTATTAAAACAGTAAGAAAACTGTACTTGCAGACACGAATACCAAGCGCGTGGACGGGCGTACTATGGAGCCGGCCAAGGAACCATTCAACTGGATGACATGAACTGCTTGGGCACCGAGTCGACACTCAGCCAGTGCAACCACCGGGCGTGGGGCACCAGCAACTGTAACCACAACGAGGACGCTGGTGTCGACTGTGATGTGGGTAAGGTGTTGACGCGTCGATTGGGGCAATTAAAGGTCTGCAATTTCAACAAAAAGCCACAAACAGTGTGTTAAAAAAAAACAAAAAACTCACACACATCACATTTCTAAAGAGAGACCACGTCACGCCTCTGTTAAAACAACTCAACTGGCTTCCCGTGAAATTCCGCTGTCACTTTAAGATTGCAACCTTTGCATACCGGTTCTTTGAGGGCTCTCTTCCTCCGTATCTGTCTGTCTTGCTGTGCGCTTACCACCCATCTCGCACACTTCGTTCCGCCGATGAAAAGCGCCTTAAAGTCCCCAAGCGCAACATGAAAACCGCAGGCGAACGCTCCTTCAGTTTCCTCGCCCCAAATGTTCGGAACTCGCTGCCAGTCGAACTTCGTGACCTTCCCACACTGTCCCAGTTCAAATCGAACCTGAAAACCCATCTCTTCCGTCAGGCCTTTCACACTTATGACTAGTCTGCCATTGTTTCAGTGCCTTTGACTGCAATCTGCATCAGGCTGGGTAGCGTATGTCAGTGTGTCAGTGCGTGTGTGTCAGTGTGTGTGTGTGTGTGTGTGTGTGTGTGTGTGTGTGTGTGTGTGTGTGTGTGTGTGTGTGTGTGTGTGTCGCTATGAGTTGCTTTCATGCGAGATTAAGCGCTAAACAAGTACTATTCATTATTATAAAGCGCAATTCTTGGCAGACAACTCACTGCGCATTCCCACATCACTCACACGCACATAAAACACATCCTTACACAGCAGGTACTAAGGCATTCAGTACAATGCCAGTTGGAACAGGTAGACTTTTAGTTCTGATTTGAAATACACAGTCAGTTATGTCACAGTTACAGAGTTTTCAGCGTCCCTGAAACCCGTACAAAAAGCAAGAGGAGCCTTCTTTCACAGCTCAGTTTGTGTTTTCACACTGAGCGAGAAAGATCGCAGTGGCAAGTCTTCTCGTGCAGCACACAACACCCGCTAGGCGCTGTAGCGCTCACTGACCAAAAGCACAATGGAGTCACCCAAACTCAGGCTGTGGTTTTATAAGGGTCTCCGAAGCGCTGAAAACTGTAACTGTGACAGAATGGCTTGCATTATGCACAGTCGCAATGTCTACCGCTTTTTGTTGAGAGTGCAGACCTTTATTATGCCCCTCCCCCCCCCCCCCAAAAAAAAAAAAGCTGTCTGTCGCGATGTGCTTGTGGTTGCGTCTCTTGTCCAACTTCCTTTTATAGGCACAATGTACCATTGCTCGAGATAACCTCTAAGCTTATGGAGCGGTCTTGGCTGTTCACGACGGGAAAAATGTGATACCGATCTTGAAGACATTACACTACAGAATGTACTCAGTAAGCCGTCATTTTTAGATACGAGCCATGATGGTCACATCACCCCATACCAGTCCTGGGACGAAGCCGTAAAATTACGCGCTCTCTTCTACGCAGCACGGCCAGGTTAGGGACAACCCGAATGCTACCTCAGTGGTGAGGATAGATTTTCGGCTTCATCGCTGACCTGCATACCGATCATTTTCAGCCTGTGGCAAAAACAAGCTCTTAACTAGGAACAGCGCGCGAAACACACATGTGCACATCACAGTCGTTGCGCTCGGTGTGTCTACTAACTACAAAACTGAACACAGCTGTTCTCGGTGACAAACCGATTGAAGATGCACTGTCCGCCATGGTTTGCGCGCCGAGTGACGTAGTACAGCCAGTCAGAATCTGTTGTGGAAACCACAGTCACAGTTGTGGCTATTTGAAATCCAGGTTGCTGTGATGACGCCACAGCGGCGGAAACCCCCAAAATCACAACTGTATCACAACTGTGGACCGCACTGTGGCGCTCCGCAATGCCCAGTTAATAGCCGGCTGAAGGTAGGTTTTTTTTTTTTTTTTTACATATCATAGCATACTCAGCGTCTGTTATTCATCACAGGTACGGCAGGTACAGCTGACCCCATCCGTTTGGTCGGAGGGACCAACAACTACGAAGGGCGAGTGGAGATCCAACATGGCGGCAACTGGGGAACGATTTGCGACGATCACTGGGACGACAAGGCAGCTCAGGTGGCCTGCAAGCAGCTGGGACTTACTGGGTACGTTAAACACCCCCAACTGGACCCCAACACTTCTTTTGTATATTTGTGTGAGTAACCCTCTAAATATCAGTAAGGCTCGGTTCACTGGTTGTGGACAAAACAATTCAAACAGACAGGAGACAACCGGTTGATGCGAACAACCATCAACTTCCTTTGTGTAATACTTGTGATCCATCTTGGAGGGAGAACCCGACTGCAAAGTGTTAAAAAAAAAAGCTTTGCATGGCCGTGATACAGGCAAATTTGAGCTGGAAAAATTCTGCAAACAAAGGATGTTCGACATGCTGGGTCAAAGGCAACATTTAGCCAAAGGGGACTACTACCGCTGCTAGGGCACTGGGGAAAGAGAGAGCTCTTACACAGAATTAATTATTTGTCAATAATATTTATTTAGAAATGCTTTTACGAAGCCAGCCGGGAGATTTTCTGCCCCAACTCTTCGCCAGCTCCAGAAGTACGCTTTCCGCGGAGTGCTTGCAAACTGGATCAAATTTTTGTTGATAATGATGATGGCCGACGGTATGATGCTGCTATGGGGGTCCGTGTGGTTTGTGATTGGGTGACAGGGCCGCATTCCGTAAGTACTGTCTTGCAGAAATATTCCGGTGCTTACCAGGCCCAGGAATTAACGGCACCCTGCGGTGCCGTCCATGTAACCATATAATGTACCGTAACAACGGAAACACCCCCAAAGTCGCCCCCGTGAAGTGAATCAGTGTCAGGGCCCGTAAGTAAAACTCTAGGTTAATTTAACCCACGGCTACGGGTCTAACTCCGGACTAGGACAAAAGAAACCCAAAACAATTTTTTTAAAAAAGGAAGCAAAGAAAGAAAGACAAAAATCCTTTTATAACGACATAAGCACCTTGCTGGAATGGACCCGCCTCCTGATTAAAAAAAAAAAAAAAAACCAGAAAATTTAACCCTAGAGCTAGTTTAGTTCGAGGTTAGACTCTAACCCGGGGCTAAACTCCCTAACCCCGAATTTTACATGCGGACCCTGCTGTGTAGCAACAGACTCCCCACGGGGCCCATTTTAAGTTCTTTACTCTAAAGACAGTCTGGCTAAACCCTTCTCCCGTGCTCTTGACCTTAACCCCTTTTCCAGGACGATCGGGATCCCGCTGACATTCGCCTACTTTTCCAATGGCACGGGCAACACGGCACTGAGTATTCTCCTGGATGACGTGGCGTGCACAGGAACAGAGTCTGGTATCTCAGCCTGCAATCATAAACCCTGGGGCTCGAACAACTGTCAGCACAGAGAGGACGCAGGGTTGATCTGTCTTCGGCCACCACGTGAGTTTTTATGTCGTGAATTGGTGACGCGTATTCAGTTCGGTTCAAATTCAATTCAAAAATTACGTTACTGTCTGGTTTTGAATGTGATACACCTGTATTTCGAACAGGAAACTGTTTTCAGACCCATGCATTTGGTTCGTTCATTATGAAATGATCTTAATATAAATTAAGTAAGCACACACACACACACACACACACACACACACACACACACACACACACACACACACACACACGCGCGCGCGCGCGCGCGCACATGGTGGAATGGTATCGTACATGTACATCCAGCTTGAAAGGCTGCGTTGGCAAGTTCATGTTAGTGCATGCTATAAAAGCAGCAAGTGCTTGTTCAGCACACACACACACACACACACACACACACACACACACACACACACACACACACACACAATCAATGCGCACTGGAGTAATGCTAGTCTACTTTCTATTTAGGTCAGAGAGCCACTTCGTCTAAATCCACTCACGTCACTTTTGCCTCTCGTGCGCAAAAAGTCCCAGCTTCACTGGCAGCTTGCCTCCTCTAGCGCCCCCCCCCCCCCCCCCACCCCCCCCCCCCCGGCACGCACGTTGCCCTACAAAAAAAAAAAAAATCACGAAAATCACGCTTTTCCGTGACAAAAAACCCCACTACAAACCAGCACACTCGCAAAAAGGGGTCTTCAAACAAACTCCAAACTTGACCCCATACTCAGTATGTATCCTTACGCCTGCACGGGCCCAGCAATTGGCGCACCCACAGCGCCAGGTTAGAACAGATCGGAGCAGTCTGACAAGCCTAGTATACGACTCTGATCGAAGCGTTCTAATGTGTCACAAGCATCCATGCGAGTCTAGTATAGCTGCAGAACATGACAGTTACGGAATGTTGATGTTCTCGTTGATGTTTAGCGAGCGGTGTGAACATGCAAGTGCGGCTGGCCGGAGGACTGAACAAGTACCAGGGGCGGGTGGAGGTGTCGGTGTTCGGGAGGTGGGGGACGGTGTGTGACGATAGTTTCGGAAGCCCTGACGCACAGGTGGTTTGCAGGATGCTGGGGTTCACAGGGTCAGTTGACATTCAGTGTTTACTGCTAAAAATGAAATAATCTCAGACACTTTGAATAATTTTCTGTTTTGGATAATTTTCGTGCATTTTGAATGATTTGCCGTAAAACTGTTTGAATGATTTAACATAAAATGTTTGAATGGTTTTTAATAAATTTTGAATGATTTTTAATAAATTTTGAATGATTTGCCATAATTTTTGAATGATTTGCCATAACTTTTAAATGATTTGCCATTTGTTTTGAATGATTTGCCAATAATTTTAATGATTTGCCATAAATTTTGAATGATTGGCCAAACATTTCGAACGATTTGCTTTACATTTTGAATGATTTGCCATACGTTTTGAAAAGGTGTCCCAACAATCTAAATGATGATTTTATAATCTTTCAATAATGCAATTTTGTTTCAGTAAATTGCATAAAAAAATAAACCCA
Organism: Batillaria attramentaria; assembly: GCA_018292915.2. Lineage (NCBI taxonomy): Eukaryota > Metazoa > Mollusca > Gastropoda > Batillariidae > Batillaria > Batillaria attramentaria. Next base: position 703,778 of record JACVVK020000167.1, read on the forward strand.
CTTTAATTCGTATCTTAAGAAAGTTCGATCAACTTTTCAATAATTTCCAATATCTTTATCAATTTGAATTAATTTCATAATCATTACACAGATTCTGATTTCGATTTTTGGTTTTCAGATTTTAAACTTTGTCGTCAAAAATGATTTTTTTAAAACACATTATTGAACTATTTCTAACAGTGGTACGGTGATATCGGCTTCCCGATATCGTGGCGGCAGGGGTCCAATCTGGCTTGATGACGTAAGGTGTGCGGGAACAGAGCCCAGTCTTGTCAACTGCACCATCAAACCATGGGGCGTCAACGACTGTTCTCACGCGGAGGATGTGGCTGTCGCCTGCACGCGTAAGTCGGAAACTATCAATGACGTACAGCGTTGACGACACAGTACGCCGCGTACCATGTCGCGAGCAACACTGTACAGATATTACAAACTCTCGTATGGTTTCTCTGTCGTCAAGAATTCTCTCAAGAATTAAGAATCAAGAACCAAAGACGTACAGTTATGACGATACAATACGCTGCGTACCATGTCGCGAGCAACACTGTACTGTGTCAGGTAATTATTACAAAATCTCGTATGATTTTTTTGTCGTCAAGAATTCTCTCAAGAATTAAGAATCAAGAATCAATGACGTACAGTTATGACGATACAGTACACTGTATACCATGTCGCGAGCAACACTGTACAGATAATTATTACAAAATCTCCTATGATTTCTCTATCGTCAAAAATTCTCTCAAGAATTAAGAATCAAGAATCAATGACGTACAGTTTCGACGATGCAGTACGCTGCGTACCATGTCGCGAGCAACATTGTATAGATGTTACAAACTCTCGTATGGTTTCTCTATCGTCAAGAATTCTCTCAAGAATTAAGAATCAAGAATCAGTGACGTACAGTTATGACCATACAGTACACTGCGTACCACGTCGCGAGCAACACTGTACAGATATTACAAAATCTCGTACGATTTCTCTGTCGTCAAGATTTCTCTGAAGAATGAAGACTCAAGAATTTCTCTGTTGTCGTAGAACCAGCAAACGCTGACCACATTGTGGCGACGCTAGATGGTGGAGGGACGAGGGGACGACTACTGGCCACGGTGAACGGTCAGCAAGGCACTGTGTGTGACGACTACGCCACCAACGGTATCGCCATGGTCGTCTGCAGAGAGTTGGGGTTCAACACGTAAGTGAATAATAATAATAATAATAATGACAAATTCTCATAAGGTGACTCAATACGAATACTCCTGCGCTTATACCAACAAATATGCAACACACACACACACACACACACACACACACACACACACACACACACACACACACACACACACACACACACACACACACACACACTCGCACGCACGCACAGAGAGAGAGAGAGAGAGAGAGAGAGAGAGAGAGAGAGAGAGAGAGAGCAGCAGCAGTAAACAACACCCGGTAGACGCTGTAGCGATGTGTCTCGTTCACTGACCAAAAGCACAGTGAAGTCACCCAAACTCACGATCAGGTTTTATAAGGCCTTTTGAAGCGCTGAAAACTCTGTAACTGTGACAGAGTTACCTCCATTATGTACAGTTGTAGGAGTCGCCATTTAACACCCCCCCCCCCAAAAAAAAAAAAAAAACCCACACACACACACACACACACACAAAAAACCAAAACAAACAAAAACAACAACAACCAAAAACCCCAAAAACCACCACCACCACCACCACCACCACCACCACCAACAACAACAACAACACACACACACACAAAAGAAAAAACAAAACAAAACAAAACAAAACAAAACAAAACAATGTCTGCGGCTTTTTGTTGAGATTGCAGACCTTTAAACATTAGTGAGTGACGCAATTTTACGTCTTCAGCACGAACCCCATCGTAACCAAGGTGCCGTCGTCTGCTGGCCCCACCTCCCTTCCCATCGTCATGGATGACGTACGCTGTGTGGGCACTGAGAGCTCGCTGGCCGGCTGCCGCTACAGCAAAACCAACAACTGCAACCACCGGGAGGATCTGGGGGTCGACTGCCAAGTTGGTGAGTTGCTTGTGTTACTCAGTAGAAAGAAGCATGCAGAGGCTTAGTTGGATATACTGCCCGGGACACACACTAGTATGAGAAGGCGACAAAGTAGGCACTCTTGCCGGCCGGGCGAGCATTTCGATGGCCTGCGCTTAGGGTGGGTGGGTGGGTTTTTAGGAGTTTAAAGTCCTTTTCAACCACGTAAGGGTGATATAAAAGACAGGGCAACGAGAAAAAGGCCAGCACACGTATTTGGCCCCGGCCGGGATTCGAACTCACGATCCGATCATTGGGAGTCCACCGCTCTACCATTCGGCTATCCCGGTTCCCCGGCCTGCCCCCCCCCCCCCCCCCCGCGCACACACCCCTTCAATACCAGCAAAGCAAACACTAGCAAACAGCGAGGCTCGTACAGACGTTTCGAGTCTGCGAGGCAATGTAGCAGACACATTACTACTCACTTTGGCTGTCAGCTGCATCGGCCTCGCGCCGGACAATACACAAAGAGCAAAGCGCAGGGTCAGCGGCGATTGACTGGCGCAGCGAGGAGAAAATATGACAGTACTCTATTCACCGGCGAGTCGACGGCGACGTCTCAACCACTCTGCAGAGAGCGGATTTACTTTGTGGAGAGTGCATTTTATCTATGGTATGCGTGCAAAATCGCTGCGTCTGACTAGCCTCTCAGGAAGATCAGAAATCTCTGTAACTGTGACAGGGTTTACTGTGCGTTTTGCACAGTCGGATAGTTTAAAGCAACAACAAACAAGTTGTTGAGACTGCAGACCTTTAACAAAGAACACATCGTATTGCAGGTTACTCGTCGCTACAAGTGCGACTGACGGGCAACACTCAGAGGAACAACCAGGGCCGTGTGGAGGTGTTCTACAACAATACTTGGGGAACTGTTTGCGACGATAGTTTCGACAATAACGACGCCGCAGTCATCTGCAGGCAGCTCGGACTCAACAGGTATACCGCTGCTACTACTACTTCTACTACTACCACTACTATTACCACTACTATGACTATACTATGACTACAACTATGACTATACTATGGATGCTATCACCATTTTTGCCACTATTACTACTACCTCCACCACTTCTTCTAAAACAATACTTTTATTTTATTTCTTGTAACTGCTTTTATTGTCTCTTTCGGGAAATTCGGGCAATTTTTTTTTTTTTTTTTTTTTTTACAATTTTGCTGGGGGCCGTTCAGTAGCGCAGCGGCTAAAATTAATTATTTAGTTTTTAGAGAGCGCCGTTCTCCAAGTACCAAGGACTCGCCTCGTTAAAGCACACACACACACACACACACACACACACACACACACACACACACACACACACACACACACACACACACACACACACACACACACACACACACAGAGAGAGAGAGAGAGAGAGAGAGAGAGAGAGAGAGTCTGTTTGCACCCACTCTAACATCCAATTTGGCAGATGCAGCGACACCAAACGACTCACACAAACAGAATCAACAGACGTGAACTATCAAAAGCTTGACGGAAGAGAAAGGTCTTAAGATGGGATTTAACTCTTTGACGACGAAGCACAATTTCTAACACGCGATTTCCTATAGGAAATCGCGTGTTAGAAATTGTGCTTCGTCGTCAAAGAGTTAAACAGTGGGCTGCGGGGTGTGAAGGCGGAGTTCGATTGGCAATGATTTCCAGACGGGCGGGGCCCAGAAGCTGAACCGGAGAGCTCTCTGGTAGTTTCCATGTTACGCTTCGGATTTGGAGAAGTTTTCCGCCAGCGAAGCACGAAGCTTACTCATTTTGCCAGAAGTCGTGAAGTAGTTCTTTGTTCAGGGAAAATAACTTGCTTTCGTTGCTTTGTCCCTTTTAGTTAGTATTTATGCCAGTTGGCACTTCAACCCCCCCCCCCCCCCCGCGGCCCCTTCCCCTTCCCTCTTAACTCCTAAGTGTCCACAGCCCTACCCCCCCCCCCCCCAACACACACACACAAGACTTACTAAAACTCACGAGACCACTACACAGCACTAGACACCACTCCACAACACTATTACGCAAGGCGTGGGCACTCTCCACAAGGCCCTATCCCTTCCCTTGCCTGCCCAGCCCACAGTAGATTGCATAATCGCTCATAATCCCGTTGCCTGCTCAGGGCAGTCTTTTGTATGGCTCATGCCGCTGTGAGTACGTCACACGTGGTTTCATGGGACTTGTCTCTTGTCTTCTGCCCACACGCCAGTGGGAAGTGCTTGGGGCAAGTTGTAAGGGGGCCGGACTGAGTGTGCCGTTAGCAATACTGCCGTTGCCGATTCTCGTTATAGCGCGTGAACATGCGTGAACGTGCGCGGTTTTGGACCGAGACTGGGCTTGATAGACTCGGCATGTGGGCTGCTCGAGTCACACACGATGCCGCACTACCACTGCGTTGCGATCGGCTGCCAAAATGGCTCGAGAAAATCAGATAAGCTGGAGAAATTTCCAGAGATGGTCTTACCTAATGGTGAGATCGTTCAGTTTGAGCCCTTTCCTTCAAAAGTTTCAGAGCCGAGACTCAGAAATTTGTGGATAAAAGCGATTCGAAGGCAGAACTTCTCCGCGTGGCAAGACCGAGTCTCTCGGTTGAAGCGACTGCCGATCTGCTTCAAGGGCTAAAGTGATACGCTGCGCTTTTGTGTAGCCACTAAAAGGCACGCCCCTGTCTTTCAGATATTTTTTTCAGTTCAGGAACTTTCACTGATTTAATTTTATCGCGAACGTCTTTGCCGGTCGAAACGCTCACGTTGCTCGCCATCGCATGCATAGCCCACATCATGGGGGACCGTTTACGTCTCCGGCGATGGAGAGCACCCGACTCTGCGTAACCGGCAACTGCGGTATTGCGTGGCCAATACCCGAACTAACGAGTGACCACGGTATTCACAAGAGGGCGCGAAATCGCCGAGCTGTCTGGCTAGCGTTGACCGCTCGCCGGAGTGTGATGCAACATGACGGCACGTTGCGCCGTCTCTGGGCGGACTGCTGGCCTCGAGGTTGCATAATAGTGTTGTCTAGTGCTGTCTTGTGTTGTGACGATTTTGATTCAGGATGTGATTTGTGTGTGGACAGTTAGGAGTTAACGTAAATTGTGTAGTAGAAGTTTCGTCTCGTTGCAGCTCTTCGGCCTTGGCAATGGGCGTGGCGTCGTACGGCCAAGGCACGGGTCAGATCTGGATCGATGACCTTGCCTGCATGGGAACAGAATCCAACTTGGCCAGCTGTCGCCACTCGGGGTTCGGAATCCAAAACTGTGACCATACCGAGGATGCTGGTGTCTTCTGCCCAGGTATGTCCACAACCTCCACGGATTTTGCATATCAAAGGTCAAGGTCAAGGCAAGAAATCGGGTGACACTGACCTTTACAAGGTTGTTTTATATTCAGCGTTGTCGGTTTAAGGTTTGGTTCTTTAGAAATCTTACTTCTATTTTATTCTGTTAATAGTATCAGGAAGATCAAGGTCAAACTGCTAGTTAAAAACTGCAAGAAAACAAAACAAAACAAAACAAAACAAAACAAGTACCAAAACCAACGCGCTAACGTGATACAAGCGTTAAAAAAAAAGATTTAGAAAACCATTTGCTCTATGAAGAATGTATTTATTCGAGCTAAAATCATCCTGCGTATAAAGTCATACTCAGACTGTGTTTTATATGTGCAGGTCCCAACGACAATATGGCGATACGTCTCGTCGGTCCGACCCAGTATGAAGGTCGTGTGGAGGTCAGCTTGAATAACGGCCCCTGGGGCACAGTGTGTGATGACCACTTCAGTTCCTACAGCGCCAAGGTCGTCTGCCGCATGCTTGGATTTTCTACGTACGTACAGTGTACAGAACACACACACACACACACACACACACACACACACACACACACACACACACACACACACACACACACACACACACACAAGCAGAGTTTGACAAGGGACTACTGTTAAAGTCATTGAAGGTCAAAAAGGTGAGAAAGGTATCAGCGAAGGTCACAGGAAGTGCACTGTCAAAATCACGGAAGGTCAAACTATTTTCCTCTGTGTGTGTGTGTGTGTGTGTGTGTGTGTGTGTGTGTGTGTGTGTGTGTGTGTGTGTGTTTTACAGAACCAACGCGCAAGTGCGGAGCAGCCGTTACTATGGCAGCGGCAACACGAGCCAAACGATTATGTTGGACGAAGTTCAGTGTTCAGGGTCTGAAAGCAACATCTTCTACTGCCCACACGCGGCCCTCTACGACAACGACTGCAAACACACTGAGGACGTTGGGGTGCTCTGTGCCGGGTCTGCCACCACTACGGGTGAGTGAGTGAGTGAGTATGTGTGCGTGGGTGAGAAGGTGGGTGAGTGAGTGAGTATGTGTGTGTGGGTGAGTGAGTGAGTATGTGTGCGTGGGTGGGAAGGTGGGTGAGTGAGTGAGTGAGTGAGTATATGCGTGTGGGTGAGAAGGTGGGTGAGTGAGTGAATATGTGCGTGTGGGTGAGAAGGGGGGGGGGGGTGAGTGTGTGGGTGCGTTGATGGTTAAGTGAGTGTGGCTTCAGATTATGCTAATGGCTCAATGGATTGTGGGAGTGAGGGGATCGAGTGAGCGAGTGGATGGGAGTGTGTGGGTGGGTAGGTAGTCGAGTGAGTGGATGGATGAGTGAGTCGGATTGTGTGAGTGAGGGGAGTGAGTGAACGAGTGAGTGGATTGAGGGAGTGAATGGGTAGGCAGGTGGGTTTGTGAGTTGATTGCGTGATTCAGTGAGCTGAGTGAGTGAGTTGATAGATGGGTGAGTGAGTGAGTGGGTGAATACGTGAGTGGACTGAGTGAGTGAGTGACTTGAGTGAGTGGATTGAGAGTGCAAGTGGGTAGGTGGGCCGTGAGTTATTGGGTGGGTGAGTGAGTGAGCGAGCGAGCAAGGAAGTTAGTGAATAGCCCCACCCCCCACCCCCTTGCTCCAGTGAGTGCATTAGTAGGTGAGTTGGCATGCTGGTCAGTGAAAAGCTCACATTTTCGGATGGTGACTGGATGTGGATGGAAAAGACGTTTTACTAGGCACGATTCTCCTACATAATCAACAACAACGTCAACGCCACGTTTCCCCGCACACAGACACAATCATATCTCCTTGCACCCAAGACTCACGGCCAAGTTGTATGTGTAGGGACCACGCTGCGAGCCCGTCTGGTGAACGGTACTTCTACAGACAACGGTCGTTTGGAGATCCAGTACAACGGAACGTGGAGTACTGTCTGTGACGACAGTTTCGGGGCACCGGAAGCCGCTGTGGCGTGCAGGATGCTGGGATTTCACACGTGGGTTAACGAGAGAGAGAGAGAGAGAGAGAGAGAGAGAGAGAGAGGGGGGGGGGGGAGAGGATTATTTGGATACAGAAAACAGTTAGTTTTAAACCTTTCGTTGCCAGAAAAAAAAAGAGTACAATACGAAAGAAATTTAAAAACAAGGAAAACTGTGTTAGCGATTGCTGAACTACGGACATAGAGATAACTAAGATAAGTTCAGTCAGTTCTGTGTCGCTCATGACTTCAAGCGGGTTACCGCGAGATAAACTACCAGGTGTTTTAATCTTTGCCGTAGCTACCGGGATTCCTGATAAGACATACAAATTATTTATCAAAATTACGAAATTTGAGGGGGGGGGGGGTATTACTTTATTATCCCTTTTGATTTGATGGGAAATTCGGGCTGCTTCCATGGGGAAGTGCGTCGCCGCCATGCAGCACCACCCGATACCCGTCACATTTTTTAAATTTTGCTGATGGAGGAAAGCCGGATAACCCGGTGAGAAATCCCCGATGAGCAGCCCGGTAGTAGGGAAAACCGGTATCACATATCGTATTATGACTTCGTCTTGAAAACTCTGTGTGTGTGTGTGTGTGTGTGTGTGTGTGTGTGTGTGTGTGTGTGTGTGTGTGTGTGTGTGTGTGTGAAACAGGCCTGGAGCGGTGGCTGTCGGTGCGTCCGTGTACGGGGCAGGCAGCGGCCGCATCATTCTGGACGATCTTCAGTGCAGTGGTACGGAAACCAGCCTGGCCGAGTGCGGCAACAAAGGCTTATTCAACCACAATTGCAGACACTCCGAGGACGTAGGCGTTCAGTGTAGCCCTGGTAAGCACCCCTTTTCATCCTAGCCACGCCTAGCCGTTCTTTCAGGGTTCCAGACCAAAGGGAAGCCGCTAGCGCTTGCTTTGAACAAATAGACAAAGGACAATCACTGCATTGTTCGATTTGAGAGTTCTTGGCCCTTGTTCGTGACAGGACGAGGGGGAGGCTATTATGGAGGGAACTCGTACAGGTCTATTTTTAGACGATTAGGGTTAGGTTTAGGGTTAGTTTTAGGCTTAGGGTTAAGGTTAGGGTTAGGGTTTGAACGCGCTATCGGGCGTTTCCGGAATCCCATGACCTCAGGTGACGTCCGTCTAAAAATAGACCTGTACGAGTTCCCTCCAAAATAGCCTTCACCGACAGACGACGTTTCGAACAAAGGGAAGCAACTAGAACTGACCTCAGTACGTGCGCCAAACTAATGGGCAATCACTGCACTGTTTTTGTTGTTCAAGTTGTTGTTGTTGTTGTTGTTGGTTTAAAAGAGTTCTGGACCTTTGGTCATGGCAGACGACACTCTGTGCTATTTCGTACAAATTTTGAAGCAGTCAGTTCTTTAGTACTATAATAACACTATAAAGCCCACACAATTTCGTAGCCTGTCAACGGTTATCACGAGAACTGCAAAGGCAAAACAGACTAATACAATCCATTCTCCATGCACGGAAGATAAGATACGCCACTCCCTTATGTGCAGTTCAGTTGCCAGTGGAGCAGAAATGGATAATAATAATAATAATTTTATTTATAAAGCGCATATTCATATAAAATTAAGCGCTAACGAAAATTAAACAGACAAAAAACCAGAAAAAGAAATGAGACATTAAGCAATAACAAGGAATACCCCAGAATGACAAAAAGTTAGTTTTGTCATTCTGGGGTATTCCTTGTTATTGCTTAATGTCTCTTTAGGTAGGTTTTTAGACTGCTTTTGAATGAACTTTCTGATTTTATTGATCTTAAAGATAATGGCAGCATGTTCCAAGTTTTGGGGCCGAAAATGGAAAAAGAACGTCTACGTTAGTTACGCATTTTATACCGAGGTACAGACAAAAGATTTATAAACGATACAATGACAAGGACGAAGACATTGTGCATGCATTACACACATAACTTACACGTAGGCTTGTTGATGCTGATGTGATATTTCTTAAATTCTAATTAGACGTGTTGTTTCTTGCTGGGTGTCAGCTGGCGTTGACTGTGATAGAGTTATGTGCACCTCTGCTGTTGTGCTGCTGATGTGAAATGATGTGGGTGTAGTGTTGTAATTTATTCATAGTACTGCAACATTGTGATAGATTTTTAGGTACGAGTGTACGAACATGTAAATAGGTATGAGTGAGTGTTTGGCATGTTTTATGTTTTTATGAGAGACCACAAAACAATGTTCCTCTTTGGAAATTTAATAAATGTCTTCTGTCTTATGTCTTATAACTAAAATAACTTGAAATATAAACTGGGGTAATGCTACAGTCAAAGGCCACGGAGGCAAATTACAAAGTAGGCGCGCATATCTAAGAAAAAACAAACAAACAAAAAACAACAACAACAACAACAACAACAAAAACAAACTGGCAATGTGGTGCACTGAGGGCAGCCAGCTTGAAGATTTGAATTTTCAGAAATGCATGTGTAATTCTCAATATTTTCTATGGAAACGCTGACAACCAAATAACCAGCTAAACGCACACTGTTTTGTGTCTTCAGGAATAATTCAGATACGTTTAGCGGGCATTAACAGACGTCGGTTTGACAGCGGACGAGTGGAGATCCGCTTGGGACGCGACTGGGGGACTGTGTGTGATGACCATTTCGACGCCAGTGCCGCCAGGGTCGTCTGCAAACAGCTGGGATATCCGTCGTAAGTGCATAATATTATTGAATCCCTCTGGTGGGCAGGAAATTGGCTAGGGATTTTCCATCGCCAAATCGAGTCAAAATTCTCGTGCAGACTCGTTTACGGTGCATGAGTAGCATTCGTGGGCACACGCGGGCATAGCTGTCAAGTTTCCTGCTAGAACTTCGCATCTCTCTTCTTTCTATCTGTATCGATACGAAGTTCTAGCAGGGAACCCACGAAATTATTGAATCCCCCTGGTGGGCAGGAAATTGGCTAGGGATTTTCCATCGCCAAATCGAGTCAAAATTGTCGTGCAGACTCGTTTGCGGTGCATGAGTAGCATTCGTGGGCACACGCAGGCACAGCTATCAAGTCTGCACATAGAAGATCCCATTCCATTCGGTAGGGGCCTCGGTATATTAATGATAATGTTTAAAAAAAAATCGGCACACGATGCATTCAGGAAAACAATCGATGGCGTCGTACAAAAAATGTCGCGCTACACTTGTTGGAACAACCCGAATAACGACTCCTCCACTCCTGTCGATGAAAAGGGGGGGAGTCCCAGAATTCAGCCAATCGCGGCCAATGAACACGACATGTGGCATGGTCCGGCAAACTCACTTTCTAAACACACACTACCAAGAGGGAAGCACGTATAGTTCGATATGACTGAAACGTGGAAAGAAAGCTGTAAGTCCATTGACGTCATTTGGGGAAGAACACCATTACGTCAATGCCATTCCCATATAGTGACGTCATGGACGTACTTTGTTTTGCCAATACACGGCAGAGTAAAGGGACGAGGTTTAAATTTGGCCTCGGGGCCTGCCGAGTGGAGTCGTCTATTTCACTTACACCAGTTATGGGACAAAAAGATGTGAGTGAGTGAGTTGTTAGGGCTTAAAGCCGCGCAAGCCACAAATACTAATTCGCGGCTGGACAGAAAGATGCAGCAGGCACTACCAGTACCACATCGCTAACAGCAAAAAAAAAAAAAAAAGAAAAAAAAAAAAAAAAAAAAAGGATAGACACCACATCTCACCGACTGTGTAATTTATGGCCAGCAGCAGATGCAGCAACATCATTAACAACAACTTTCTCTTTCTGAACTCATTGCTGACGACCTCTCTGTATCCAGCAACGGAGCGATCGCTGTATCGACCATGGGCTTCGGGCCGGGTCAAGGTCGCATCCTGCTGGATGACGTCACCTGCACGGGCAACGAGACCAGCATCCTGAACTGTGCTCACGCCCCTCTCGGAAACAACAACTGCGACCACGGAGAAGACGCTGGTGTCATCTGTGGCGACAGTGAGTGTTGTCTTTAAAGGCACTCTGTCCAAGATTTCTAGGTTTACAAGGCAATCGGAGGTGTGTCTGAAATCTTGTTATCTTGGACGAAGTGCCTTTAAAGGTCTGCAATCTCAGCAAAAATCCGCAAACATTTTTTTTTTTTTTTTTTTGGGGGGGGGGGGGTCGTTTTTTTTTTGTTTTTTTTTTTTACTGCGACTCCTTCGACTGTGCATAATCCAGACAACTCTGTCACAGTTGCAGAGTTTTCAGGGCTTCGGAGACCCTTATAAAACCAGAGCGTTAGTTTTTCGTGACATCATTGTGCTTTTGGTCAGTGAGCGAGACACATCGCAACACTGTCTAGCGGGTCACAGTGTCGAGTGCTGCATGATCTTTCTCGCTCAGTGTCAAAACGCAAACTGAGCTGTGAAGTCAGGCTGCCCTTGGCTTTTATAGAGGTTTCAGGGACGCTGTAACTGTGACAGAGTTGACTGTGCATTTTGTACATGTCGGATAGCTCCACCCACTGTTTGTGGCTTTTTTGAGATTGCAGACCTTTAACTGTTCACCCGTGCCAAGTTTACTTGGCTGGATCCGGGTTGGTGCGTTTACATTTAACCAGCCCGGGTTAAAAGCGACCCGGGTTCAAACCTGCTACTCGCATTTCAGATCTAAACATGGGGCGGTCGGTCGGTGGTCTTGGGGCGGTCGGTGGTCTAATGGTTAAGAGACTTGTCACCAATGCGAGAGGTCAGGGGTTCGAGTCCCACTCGGGGCAAAGAATTTTTTCCTTCTCGTATGTGGCACCGTTCATTCGGGCCGATCGTCGGGGGTACTCTCCGGGTACTCCGGCTTCCTCCCCCTCTGCTTTGGAAATGTTCAGCCCACCAAATTTGAAAAATAAATGTAATTCTATATTCCGAAATTTAAATAGCTGAGCTGACCCTTCGCACCCGTGATTGTAATGTGTTTATGTCCAGTGTGTGAGAGAATGCGTGTGATTCACGCGAGCGTATGTGTTGGGTTCAGTTCGCGGCGCTTTGAGCCGATTCACGAAATTGGGTAAAGCGCCTATACAATAATAATAATAATAATAATGTATTATTATTATTACTATACAATACTCATTATTACACATCTGGCGTCATGATATGACGCTTTCGTCAGGGCATGACGTAAGTTTTCCTACGTCATTCTCAGGGCGTAGACTTGCAGAGAATGTTGTATAAACGCTACTGACTTCGAGCCCAACCCGAGTCCAGGTGGGTAAACTTACCATGAACCCGATGTTAGCCACGCCTTCTGTCCGTCACTTGTCAATCACTTTGTCACTAGCCACGCCCACCAGCAGCGCCATCACAGCTCGCCTAAAGGACGGTACAACTAACGCCAACCCTACAGCAGGTCGACTGGAAATCCGTTACAACAACCAATGGGGAACAGTCTGCGACGACGGCTTCAATAACGCGGATGCTCGGGTCGCTTGCGGGATGCTAGGATTGACAAGGTATACCAGTCTGACCGTAGTTTACTCCTCCAGACGTTCTTACGCTCAGTTGGTACAGTTCGCACGTGAGGGGGTGCAGATGTATATCAATCATGCACAGGAGGGGCAAATAAACTCCAGTCATCCACTAACGGGGGCGACTGTATCCCCGCAACGCAGGAGGGGTTAGTTAGTTAGTTATTTAGGGCTTAACGCCGCGCAAGCGACAGAGGCTAATTCGCGGCAAGCAACGCAGGAGGGGGGTGCAAATGTACTCCGGGGTCTGACGAGGTGAAGTCACGTGGCCACTGACTTCGTTCTACGACTTTACTTTATGCGAAATATCGACGGAATTGACTGGTATACATTTGCACCTCCTAGCGGGCGAACTAAACCAACTGAACCGTACACTTACGAAGTTTGGGCACCTTCCATGTTGCTCGGGTCGTGAGTTCGATCCCGGCTGGGCCGAATATTTGTGCTGGCTTTTTCATCGTTGCCCCGTCTTTGATATCACCCTATGTGGTGGAAAAGGACGTTAAACCCCCACACACCCACCCCACCCCCACCCGCACCTTCCATGCGGGCTATGTAGTTTGTATGTAAACCACAGATAACGTTTGACAGTAATTCCTTCAATGATGAGTTCCTGATATAACTCATAGAGGGTGTGCCGAAGACATCCAACTCCTAATTTCTAACATGCAGTTTGCAATATCACCCTTTAGATGACGTAACCTGGCGTAATTTCCCTATGAGTGACGTGACCTGTCCTACTTTATCATGACGTGATTACCCTGTGTTTGTCATAATTATAACATGTCCCAATTTGTACTGACGTAATTACACATTACACTCTGGTTAACACAACCTTTCCTGATTTGTCCTGACGTATGTACGTTACTGATGACGTAGTCTGTCCTGATTTGTCTACCAGCGGTAGTCCACGGTTTCTTCCTCTGGGTTCCTACCCGGCCGGCACAGGCATCATCTGGATGGATGACGTGCGTTGCCTTGGCAACGAAACGACCTTGGATGACTGCCGACATCAACCACTGGGTACCACCAACTGCCGACACACGGAAGATGTAGCCATCTCGTGTGGAGCAGGTTGGTGAACTTGACCAGTTCATTCTGAAGTGACGAATTGCGAATTGATTCATGGGATTGGTCCGGGGTAGTTCGGGTAACCCATGAGTGTTCGGGGAAAACACATCCTGGATTACAGGAGAGAGGGGAATCCATGACTAAGTCCGGGGGTGCTTTGAAATTTCTGTGACTTGACTACAAATTAGAGAACAGCGCTATCCTTGGACAACAGGCTTTAAAACTAAAAATTGCATGCGTTTCATATTTGACGTATGCTGAGTTGCTGGGTGAATCACTTTATGTGTAATAGTTTAAGCATCATATATTCTGCGTATTATGCTTGTGTGCAAACAATTGATTTAGCAGTGCCTTTTAGACGACTTGTCCGAACGATAATTAACAAAAACCAAACAAATAAAGTTTTCTTACAACGCCCTCTGTCACCGTTTGACCGCATTTTGTACAGAAAACATGAGGTGATCCTTCGTCTTAGCGACGTATATAAATAACTGTGACATTCTGCCTTCAAAGACGTACGTCACTGATACGAATGACGAAATGTGCACATGATGACGTATGTATGCAGCCGTCAGCGCCAACGCCATCCCCATACGTCTGGTGAATGGGACATCGGACGGAAGACAAGGGAGAGTGGAGGTGCAGAACGGGGCCACGTGGGGCACTCTCTGTGACGACAACTGGGGGATCGCCGAGGCCCGTGTCGCGTGCAGACAGCTTGGGTTTACATCAGGGTATGTTGACTGTTAAATAGTTTAAGTGTTAACCTGCAGACAGCTTGGGTTTAAATCAGGGTATGTTGACTGTTAAATAGTTTAAGTGTTAACCTGCAGGCAACTTGAGTTTACATCAGGGTATGTTGACTGTTAAATATTTTAAGATTTAACCTGCAGGCAACTTGGGTTTACATCAGGGTATGTTGACTGTTAAATAGTTTAAGTGTTACCCTGCAGGCAGCTTGAGTTTACATCAGGGTATGTTGACTGTTAAACATTTTAAGTCTTAACCTGCAGGCAACTTGGGTTTACTTCAGGGTTTGCGAACTGTTAAGTATTTTCAGTTTTAACCTGCAGACAACTTGGGTTTACCTCAGGGTATGTTTGTTAAGTATTTTCAGTTTTAACCTGCAGACAACTTGGGTTTACATCAGGGTATGCAGATACATCACCAGTCAACAGCACTGACTGTTAAAATATTTTAAATTTTAACCTGCCAGATTTTGGACAAGGGCCTAGACGGAGTGGATCGGAAAGGCACATTGGTCCTTATAGCATATTATGGTAGAAGTATGCAGCACGATTTCGCTATTCACATGCGAGTCATTAGCCAATCTGCAAGATAGTTCAGCTGTTCTGTGGGGATTTCAGGTAACCTGGGTTCACATTAGGGTCTATGTAGCAGCAATAACAGTCAGACTAGGGCTATGTTTGCCAGATTTGGGCACATGTCCGCAAACTGGTTTTTCGGCTGTTTTCGTGGGGGGTTACAGGTAACTTTTAGGTTTACAACAGGGTAGGTAAAAACATCGGTTGTCACTCGTCTTCTACTGCGGAAATGTCACCTCAGTATATTGTTAGCGTATCGCCAGTGGTAACTCAGGAACCAAGCCAGTGACAGCCCTTGACCTCGACCTCTTAGCCACGTGATTGGGGTCACGCCAAACCATAACTTCCGCCATTATTCCTCAAAACCAGTAACGATACATTGCTGTCGGCTCAAACGAGATTTTGAAATCTGCGTAACGCTAGGTGTTAATTCGTTTTGTGTTATTTAGTCAGTGTATTACGCCCCAGTGTCGGCACAGCAACGACTAGACCAGAGACACCATTCTGTAGCCTGTGTGACTGAGACGTGACGCGTCATTCTGTGTTTCTCGTGCAGAATTGTGCCTGTCCCGATGGCTTACGGGTACTACGGACAAGGCACGGGTCCCATTTTGCTGGACGACCTGCAGTGTAACGGGACAGAGGCTGGCATTGCTGACTGTCGTCACAAACCCTTCGGTCAAAACAACTGTAGACACACTGAGGACGCCGGGCTCTACTGCATGCCCGGTACGTGACGTAAACAAACGTTGACGTCATTCTTTGACGTCACTTCGTTGATGTGATGGCAGCATTTTCTGGTTCCTTTCTGTTGTGTTTACTCTATGATCCAGTCAATTTCCGGGCGAGGCATTGTTAAACCTTAAACAAATTGCTTCAAATTCAAACTCAAATGTTTTGAGTTGTTTAAGTATTTTTTCTTACACATACCAAAACTTTACCAAATTCGGCTGGGGCAAAATTTGTTTTTTGTTTTTTTGGGGGGGGGGGGGGGTCTTAAAAATGGCAGCGGAGTTGAAATTGGACGAAAGTATGAACTGACTGTTTTGACCACCTGTGGCAAATATTTACCACAGTTATGGTCTAAAAATAAAAATGATACCAGTTTGCTATTAACTTTTGACAAGAAAAAAAGAAGTAGAAATGTAACAAAATGATAATGCAGCATGAAAATTCGTAAATTATCACAGATGATTTGAACTTTCGCCGCACATTCACTTAACTTTTCTTCAACATGAAATGTACAACATCAAAATACTGAATGCAGTCTGATTCTGCCATGTATTAAGCATACAAAACAATCTTTTCATGGATTCAAAACATACTTTTCAAGATTGTTCTGACTCATTACCCTTCCCACCCCCCAACCTCACTACCGTCCGGTGATTCCTATTCAAAGTACACTCAGTTACACCAGACTGCTTTCATACATGCTGGTACATTCCGTGCCTCTTTCAATTGATGTACCAGTCAAACAGTGCTTTGCAAAACTTTATAGAGGCAACAGAATAGTAGTCGTGGATTCTTGCACATCTGTTCTAGCCTCAGCAGAGCTCTTTGTCATCGTCATCATCATTTTCTTCACCGTCTTGCTTCCAGGGCGCAGAATTTACACAGCTCTCTCCCCGACAATGACCGCATGCTGCTGTACACACCAGTCCATGTTTCCGGCATGCACACTGTGATGTGGCACATTTTCCTTTACAGTTGCAGCGGATTACATGGAGCAGATCCTCCGGTGCAGCAGGCATATCACTTGGGACAGGCAACAGCATGCCTTTGTTAACCACCCAGCCCCGTTCTTGTGGGTTCAGTTGCAGATGTTGATCAAGATGTTTCCATACTTGCACCTGGTGGTATGCGCGGAAACAGTGGAATTTTGCTGATGATGAAGATGGAGGGAGGGAACTTGGATGGGCGTATTTTGCAGAAATGCATGTAGTTGACATATCTGAGGTGACCAAGACTGTCATCAGCTGTGCCGCCATACAACTCCACGATAGCTCTTTCTCCTGCTTCTCTGATTTCTTCATGGGTGCTTTGTTTTTCAAATACATCTGCCAGGATCTGGAAGGATTTACCTGTAGCAGCCCGAGGATAACAAAATGTCCATTTTACATATAGACGCCCATTTACTCACTAATGGGGACCGGGCTGACATATTATGCTGCTGCAGCTGCTACGCTTGAAAGATCATGTGCAGACGTACATCATGATTTAGGGAAATGGTCTAGCATCACAAAAATATTATTTTAAAGATACCCATCCGCTTAAAATTGTATCGCACTAAGAAAATGTCGGACTTTTTCATTAATTCCTGTTTTTCAGGTACAGGTAAAGAAATCAGACAAAATTGATTTAAGCTTCAAGTAAAATAACATTTCGCAAATGCCAATACAAAACAATAGACGCCAAAGAAAATCTGGGAAATCCCTTTTATTTTTAATTTTTTTAAATTTTATTTTGTTTGTTTTTCCTTCGGAACAAACGCCGTTAAGTTGGCCTTTTTTTTGGACATTTTCACATTTAGGAATGCAGTTCAGTACTAGCAAAGTGCATGGAAATTATGTAGAGCACAACCTCAAGCCTATAGTAGTATGTGACTGAATTCATTTCAATTGTTATGAGGTATGTTAATCACACGGCAAACATGTTTTCAAGGTCAAGGTCACTGGTTTGTCTATTTACTCCAAAACATTTTACTTCATCGCTCAGAATAAGCATTTTGGTGCTGCTCACTTTTGTCCCCGTGATTTGATGAGTTCACAGCATCCTCAGAATAAAATATGACAGCAAAATCTTCAGCGTGACCTTGACCTTTACTAGAGGTCACCAGAAAGGCATTCTTATCAATGCATATTGGTCAAATATTATGCTTTTGTTAAAGTTGTATTTACAAAATTTTCACCCAGTCTCTATGACCTTTACTCCCAAGGTCAAGGTCACCAAAGGTGTACACAAGAAATCTTCTCATACGAACATCGTTTGTGCTAATTTTGTTTTGCCTGGTGCTTGTTGACTGCTTGTTCTTTTGCTTATTCTAACAGAGCGATGAAAAAAAAATGTTTGGGAGTAAACAGACAAACCGATGACCTTGACCTTGTAGACATGTTTGCCGTGTGATTAACATACGTCATACTACTTGAAATGAATTCAGCCACTTACCACTGTACATTTGAGGTTGTGTTCTACATAATTTCCATCACACTTTGCCAGTAATATATGCCAGTATTTTTCATCCGTAAATTTGAGAATGTCCCCAAAAAGGCAAAATAACGGCGTTTGTTCCCAAGGAAAAACACGTTGAAAATAAAAAGAGATTTCACAGATTTTCTTTTATGTCTATTTTTTTAATGTTTGCATTCGCGTAATATTATTTTACTTGAAGTTTCATATTAAGTTTGTCTAATTTCTGTACCTGTACCTCAAAACAGGAATTAATGAAAATGTCCGACATTTTCTGAGTGCGTTTAAATTTGAGGCAAAAAGGTACACTTAAAATAGTATTTTAGGGATGCTGGACCATTTCTTTAAAGCATGATGTGCGTCTGCACATGATCTGTCAAGCGTAGCAGCTGCAGCAGCGTAATATGTCAGCCCGGTCCCCATCAGTAAGAGAACTGGCGTCTATATGGAAAAAGGAAGATTTGATAACCGAGAGCCGCTACAGACAAATCTGTTGTCATTTCGTTGGACCACCGCAGGGCGTTTGGCCTAACATATCCAGTAGTCAAACTTGAAGTGTGTGCACAATACCTGCTGCAGCGGCGTCATTTGTAATCTTTGCTGTGTATAGTCAATTTTGTACCCAACCACAATATGGATTCCCCTCATTACCACTCACAACCAAAGGGCCATAGTGGATGGGCTAGTAACACGTAAGTGCCAAGCCTCTCCTCTAAAAGTTGGTCAATAACAAAATACGCTGTGTACACTGTGGCCGTCCATATCAGGCTACTTGGTAACCTACCCCCGTAGTGGTTAATGCTCTGTTTAATTAGAAAAAGGTATTTTAAGTCACCTATTTCAAGCAGTGACGAGTTCATGAAATTTGATGTGGGATGCACGTTTTCCTTCTTCTGGGATCACTCTACTTTTCTCAGTATGTAAAACAATGACAAGTTAAAACTGGTGGCTGCTAGCAGCAAAATATAAACCTACCCCCCACGCAGCATGTAATGAAGGAAATGGAAAAAAATGGGTGAAAATAATGAGCGCTGTAAAGAAGACGTGCTTGTTTAGATTCACGGATATTTCTTCATACGACTAGTCATTGTCTTTTCCACCAAGACAAATGTATAAAAAGAAATTGAATCAACTGTAGCAATTATGGCAGGCTCTTTGGTAAGCACCGCTTTCAGCCCATATAGGGAACTGATAGCTTCAATTAACGGCCATCTATAAACAATGAATCTCTCATACAAGTTCCGGAAGATAATTCTGAAACACCGAGCATGTGCCCGAATATTTGCATCACATTATACTTGTTTTCGCGGATACACCTTATCACAGCAACCGATCAAGTGTCCCTACTCCCATCATTACGCGTACTCAGCCATTATTAAACAAGTTGCACTTTCGATGGCTGTTTGTGACAAAAGTACAATAGAGATTTCAATGAACTTTTGATATGACACAACTGGGATACCATTCTTGAGTGTGCACGGCTCTTTGAGAAAAACCGTTCACTACTCACAACGCAGCAACTACTTTAATAAGTACACCCCCAAAATATCGCTACCGAAAAAAGTGCTCACTTGGATATCATATTCCATACTTACCTGCACATTCGGTGATAAGGGAACTTCACAACACCAAAGAAGCGTTTCCTGGTTAAATTGTTCAATGTTCGTAAATGTTTTCCGCGATACATGTCACCTGCAGTGACCTGCCAAGTGCACAAGCATCAAATGCAGTCGGTTTAAAGGGCCCTTTATCTCAACGGCCAAACTGATGGCCGCAATTATCCAGGAAGCATCATTCTGAGTGGTATGAAATTTCTGTATGTCAACAATGCATGTCTTGTCTAACAATAACAGTGTTTAGACCGGAATTCTGCGCATTTCTGTACCCGCAAACAAGCATACTTTGTGCACACCCTCAAAAGCCCATTTATAGGGCTCATATAGGGAAAATGGCAAGATAAACGGTCACTTTTATAAAACTTTGCCCCAGCCGATTTTGGTAAAGTTTTTTTGTAAGTATAAGAATACCATCTAGAATAAGAATCAGCAAGTTTTAGCTTTGAAGCAATTTGTTTAAGCTGCTGAGGCCAATTTTACTGGACCACTAATGTACGTCACGCTCTGGCGTGATGTCTTTTATGTATACATACATGTGGCCGACCAACCTGGAAATGAAAACTAAAGTAAAGACACATTGAAGTCCGAAAGGCAAATGAAGTGACGGGGTGCCGGTTCAAGTTGAATCCTTTCAGTATTTGGAAAACACCATCTAAAAAAAAAAAAAAAAAAAGCAGACAAAAATATATAAATAAACGAACTGTTTTACAAATTCCTTTTGCCAGTCCTGAAAAGTGGAGAAAAAAAAAAATTGACTTTTTCCGCAAGTTTTCGTGTGGACGACGATTTGCATTTTTTTGTGTTCTGTTTATGATTTGTGTGACGTCACAGTGCCCGCCAACCGCCCCTCCTGTGGCGGTCCGGCTGTCCGGAGGAGCCTCAATGTACGAGGGGAGGGTGGAGGTCCGCTACAACGGCTTCTGGGGCACGGTCTGTGACGACAGCTTCGACGCCCGAGACGCTCAGGTTGTGTGCAGAACGCTAGGACTCAGGTTGGTAGCTTCCAGGACTTTGTATGAAAGAGCTATGTTAAAGGTCTGCAATATCAACAAAAGCCGCAAACAGTGTGTGTTTAAAAAAAAAAAATTGGCTGTGCAACATGCACATGTCAGCTCTGTCACAGTTGCAGAGTTTTCAGCGCCTGGGAGACCCTTACAAAACCAAACAAGGGACTGTTTTACAAAATCTCTTTTCCAGTCCTGAAAAGTGAAAAAAAAAAATCGACTTTTCCGCAAGCTTTCGTGGGGACGACGATTTGCATTTTTTGTGTTCTGTCAGCTCTGTCACAGTTGCAGAGTTTTCAGCGCCTGGGAGACCTTTACAAAACCAGAGTGTGAGTTTGCCGTGCCTTCATTGCATGGTATTGTATTGCCTTCAGTTTAGTCAGTGAGCGAGACACATCGCTACAGTGCCTAGCGGGTGTTGTGCGATGAACTAGGCAACTGTGATGTTTTTCGCTCAATGTCAAAACGCAAACTTAGTCGGGAAATCAGCCCCAGCATGGTTGTTTTTTTGAAGGGTTCCAGAAACACTGAAAACTCTGTAACTGTGACAGAACTGACTGTGCATTTTGCACAGTTTGATAGTTAAAAAAACAACAACAACAAAAAAGCAAAAAAAAAACAACAACAACAACAACAAAAAACAAAAACACAACAACACTGTTTGTGGCTTTTTGTTAAGATTGCAGACCTTTAATGAATACGTGGTCTTTCACTCTGTTGTGACCAGGGTTGCCGCCGCATTAACACTGCCCTTGCCTGGGCCTGCCGCCGTGAAACTGCAAGAAACTAATAACATGTGAACAAACCTCTCCAGCACGCTCTACTGAAGAGACGCATTCTTGACATTTTCAAACGATTCATGAAAAATGGATAGAGCATTTAATTTTGATGAGCCGTGGGCGATGATGCGTGGCTGAACCTGGTCTCCCGTCAAAGATTGAATAAAAGGCCAATATTCTAAGATTGCTACGCTTCACAGAAGACAAATCCTATCTTAGAATAGTTGCTCTTGTGAGCGCGCTGAGAGGCAATACGCCACCGTCTGCTGGCCGTGCGAATGAGAGCTGCAACGGCTCAAAGTGCTTTCTGTCAGCCGTGCCGGCAAGGCCGTGACAGATGCTGCGCTGTTCGGCTTCTGTTTGCTCAGTTCCAGGCTGTGTGAGCCTGTGACACGATGCTAGTCACCACCAAAACAGCTTCGAATGATTTGGCCTAATCATGTCAGAGGATGCCCTTTTAAGAATTTCCCTTCCACTCACTCATTTATTTGTTCATTTTTCACCATGAATTTTTAGTTTTCAGAGACATTTGGTGTTGAACTGAAGGGCTTTGAGGACTGTTCACCGTTGAGAAATATCGTTCGCGAAAAGTCGAAAAAGAAAGTGACCCTAGTGACCCTGAAATCTTTTCTGTCTCCTGTGTAGCGGAGGGACGGTGCTGACAAGAGTCGGGGCGGGCATTGGTCCAATCTGGATGGATGACCTGGCTTGTGCAGGCTCCGAGGCCTCCATTGACCAGTGTCATTTCAAGGGCTGGGGAGAAACACGACTGCGACCACACCGAGGACGTCGGGGTCCGATGCACCAACCGTTAGTATCACCATAGCAATCTCGACTTCACCGTGACATTGACCTTTGTGTCACCTTGACGTGACTTACATATCACCTTCACGTGACCTTGACTTGATTTTACATTTATTTTTATTGTACATTTGGAAATATATTGATTTACGGTTCAAATTACTGAGCAATTTTTTTCGGGATTATTCAATGAAGGTCACGTCACATCAAATCAAACTGTCGATACAGCTTTTATTAAATTAAAGCACAAATCATTTATTTGGTCCGAGGATACCTACGGTAAAGACGTCAGATCGTTTTTCTGTGCCCCGTTTTTGCAGTAATTTACAAATCATTTATTGGATTCGAGGATAACTACGGTAAAGAAATCAGATCGTTCAAATTACTGAGCAATATTTTTTTCGGGATTATTCAATGAAGGTCACGTCACATCAAATCAAACTGTCGATACAGCTTTTATTAAATTACAACACGAATTTATTGGGTTCGAGGATAACTACGGTAAAGACATCAGATCGTTTTTCAGTGACCCGTTTCTGCAGTAAATTACATTCATTTATTGGATTCGAGGATAACTACGGTAAAGATATCAGATCGTTTTTTCAGTGACCCGTTTTGCAGTACGTTCATGTTGTTCTAAAACCCCCCCCCCCAAAAAAAAAAAAAAAATAAAAATAAAAATAAAAATAAAACAACAACAACAAAAATCCCAAAACAAAACAAAAACAAACAAAAAACCAACCAAACAAACAAAAAACAACAACAAAACAACCCCCCCCCCCAAAAACAAAAAAAAAACCCAAAAAAAACAAACAAACAAAAAAAAACAACCAAAAAACCCCAAACAAAAACAACAACAACAATAAAAAAAAAACTTTCTTTGTTTTCAGCTGGGGCTCTGGATTTGAACGTACGTCTGCAAAATGGAGGGGGGAATGACAATGGGCGAGTGGAGGTGTTGTATAACGGACAGTGGGGCACGGTGTGCGACAGCCATTTCGATGACAACGTGGCAGCCGTAGTCTGCAGACAACTTGGTTTCAACACGTGAGGATTTTAATTTTCAGTTTGGAACTGTTAGTGTACGTTTTCTGTCTTCTTTCTTTCTTCTTCTTCCCCTTCGCAAACTCTTGTGGTATTCTTCCCAGTCCAAGGCAGGAATG
This sequence comes from Batillaria attramentaria, assembly GCA_018292915.2. Lineage (NCBI taxonomy): Eukaryota > Metazoa > Mollusca > Gastropoda > Batillariidae > Batillaria > Batillaria attramentaria. The sequence goes on from JACVVK020000167.1 coordinate 727,556, forward strand.
CAAGGAGGCTTGGAATCTTTCTTTATGATGTTGATGAGGATAATTGCAGTATGACGTTGCTGCTGTGGAGGTCAGTCAGGGGCGTAGGAACCACTGGGGGCCCTGGGGGCCCAGGCCCCGGTTCGATTTTTGGAAGGGGGGCCCGAATATCTTTGGGCCCCCCTTGCTTTTGATAAGAGGAGAGGTTGCAGGACACAAACCTTGGCAGTCAACACACACACACACACACACACACACACACACACACACACACACACACACACACACACACACACACACCCTTCTTCACCTCGGCCGTATGGCTCACCCGACTTAGTGGGCCCCCCTTCCTCTCAGCATCTTCCTACGCGCCTGTCAGTGTAGTTTGACACTGCGTGGCGGGGTCGTATTCTGTTCTGGCTGCCCATCCAAAACAGAATTCATTATAAACTTGCCACTCTCTGCTACAACATTATCTCAGGTTCTGCTCCCCCTATCTGTCCGCTCTCATTCAGCTCTACACACCATCCCGCAACCTCCGTTCTTCCTCTGACACCCGTCTTCTCCGTATTCCCATCCGCCGGAAAAAGTTTCAGGGCCAGCGTGCGTTTTCATACATTGGTCCTGTAGTTTGGAACGGCCTCCCCTCTCACATCCGCCATGCTCAGTCGTTAGCAGTCTTTAAATCTCAACTTAAAACACATCTTTTCTCCATGCAGTAGAACCAACCCCCCCCCCCCCTCCATCTCTGCATGCCACCTGCAAAAACAAAAATAATCAGTGTGTGTGTGTGTGTGTGTGTGTGTGTGTGTGTGTGTGTGTGTGTGTGTGTGTGTGTGTTGTAAGTTATATACGCTGTTTTTATGTTATGTTTATGTACGCGCCCTGAGCTCTTGCGAGATGGGGCGCCACAAATACCCTTTATTATTATCATTATTATTATTCCACGCTCCCTGTCATGAACACTACGGTTTTCATTATTGTTTTGAGCCCTGTTGTATTCTGATTTTTCCGAACATTTTTCTTTAAATACGCATTATTATTATTATTATTAACACACAGGCAGTCCTCTTTGTTTTATTCGGCCAAATTTCATTGAATCAACTTTAAAAAACAATTATGGATACACATCGTACAAAATTACAAAATACATACATGTATACATACCAACTTACATCCATACATTCGTACATAATATTATATACATCCAGACACACAAACATACATACATACCAACATTAATACATACATACATACGTTAAAGCTTCGTACTGTAACTGCCCTCTTGAACATTCATTAAGAAAAAGGGCTGAATGTTGAATAAGGCTTCGTACGGCATCCAGTCATCTAAGAAGTCATGATAGACTAAAGATAAGTATTTCTCATCTATATATTATCTTTGCCTCGCCGACTGGACACATATGCATTCATACACGGAGGTCACCTTCGTTGAATCAACTTACCGTCTTGTCACGCCTCCACAGCGGACAGGCCAGAGCCTACAGCAACGCCCATTTCGGTCAAGGTCAAGGTCAGATCTGGGTGAACAGTATTCAGTGTGTGGGTGCCGAGGCGCGAATCGGGCTGTGCAACATCTCACTAGGGGCAGGCGCCTGCGACCACAGCCACGACGCAGGTGTATCTTGTACTGCAGGTTGGTGCTGGTTTGCTTGGTTTCTACCGGTAAAGTTTCGGCCTCTTAAAGGTCTGCAATCTCAACAAATAGCTACAAAGAGTGAAAAAAAAAAAAAAAAAAACCCGACTGCGCAAAATGCACAGAATGCAGCTCTGTTACACAGAGTTTTCAGCGTTCCTGAAACCCCTATAAAAGCCAAGGGCAGCCTGATTTCACAGCTCAGTTTGCGTTTTGACACTGAGCGGGAAAGATCGCAGTGGCTAGTCTTCTCGTGCAGCACACAACACCCGCTAGACGCTGTAGCGAGGTGTCTCGCTCACTGAACAAAAGCACAATAAGTCACTCCAAATTCACGCTCTGGTTTTATTAGAGTCTCCGAAGCGCCGAAAACTCTGCAGCTGTGACAGAGTTTCCTGCATTATGCACAGTCGCAGTTTTAAAAACATAATGTTTGTGGCTTTTTTGAGATTGCAGACCTTTAAAGAGACACTTAATGGTCTGCAATCTCAACAAAAAGCCGCAAAAATTGCGAGGTGTGTGTGTGTGTGTGTGTGTGTGTGTGTGTGTTCTTTTTAATTTTTTATTTTTTTTTTTTATCCGCAACTCCTGCGACTGTGAATAGTGCTGGCAACTCTGTAACAGCTGTAGAGTCTTTGAGTCTAGTGCCTTACCCATTGAACCAACCCCTCCCAACCACCAGCCCCCCCCCCCCCGCCCCCAATCCCCACCTCCACCCCAATAGTGACACTAAGACATCGCATGCGTTAAAAAAGACATTCCTTGCTTGCAGGACAGCTGCCCTCATTACAGGTGCGCCTTACCGGCGGGGGGAACGCTCACGAGGGGAGGGTGGAGATTAACAAGAACGGCACATGGGGCACCGTCTGTGACGATGACTGGGACCACGATGACGCAGTGGTCATCTGTCGCATGCTGGGTTACACGACGTGAGTGTGTCACTAGAGCCTCTTACGTGAGACAATGGTCGGATATAGTGCGGCGGTCGGTAGTCGAGGGGTTAAGAGACTTGTCACCAATGCGAGAGGTGAGGGGTTCGAGTCCCACTCGGGGCAAAGAAGTTTTTCTTCTCGTATGTTGCACCGTTCATTCTGGCCGATCGTCGGGGGTTCTCTCCGGGTACTCCGGCTTCCTCCCCCTCTGCGTTGTGGAAATGTTCAGTCCACCAAATTTGAAAAATAAATGCAATTCTGAATTCCGAAATTTAAATAGCTGAGCTGACCCTTCGCACCACGTGATTGTAATGTGTTTATGTCCAGTGTGTGAGAGAATGCGTGTGATTATATGAGCGTGCGTGTTGGGTTCAGTTCGCGGCGCTTTTGGCCGATTCATGAAATTGGGTAAAACGCCTGTACAATACTCAATATTAGTTGTAGTAGTAGTAGTAGTAGTAGTAGTAGTAGTGTATTCTTGTGCGTGTCACCGGGGACCCTGGATCGGATCTAGGGTCCTTAGTTTTGCAGGGCACTGGAAATAAACTGACTGATAACACTGATCTCTGGTACACGATGAGAGCATTTTTCAAGCTCTTGAAGACCTTTACGTCCAACGAGAAAATCCCCAAAGGAGAAAGCCTTGAATTCTGGGGGCTCGATCCTTTTGATTGGCACGACTGGAGTCGTCTATTTTTCGTGTAGATTTACCGCGTCCTGCACATAAACACACATGACACACACTGTCTGACTCAGATTGTACATTTTGCGTCGTCAGGAGTAACGTGTTTGGGAGAGGTGGGGGACATTTCACAACCCCCACCGCCCCGCCGTCCCAGATCTGGCTGGATGACGTCAACTGCAACGGAAACGAGACTAGCATCGCTCAGTGCGCGCATGCGGGTTGGGGCCGTCACAACTGTCGACATACGGAAGATGCTGGGGTCGTCTGTGGAGGTTAGATTGCAAACCAACCAACCAGCTGAGGTTACATTACCTCCTCCCCCTCAAAACAACAACAACAACAACAACAACAGCAGCAGCAGCAGCAAACAAACAAACAACAACAGGACCCCCCCCACACACACACACATAACAGCAAACCAACAAAAACACTTGAGCAAAACAAACAAACAAAAACACCACACACACACACACACACACACACACACACACACACACACACACACACACAAACTTGAAGCAAAAACAAGAAAAACATTGGAAACAAAAAACACCAAAACACCCAAAACAAAACCACCGCCCCCCAAAAAAAACAACAAAAAACAAAAACAAAAACACAAACAAAAAAAACAACAAAAACACAACAACAACAACAACAAAAACTACACGAACAACAAATATAACAAAATAAAACCAAAAAAACAAACTCCAAACCAAAGACAGAAAGAAATAGGCGGACCACGGACGCTGAAACAGACGAACGAACAAAACCGAACGACAGAAGAAACGAAAGAACGACCTAACAACTCAACAAAGAGACAAACGAACGAACAAACAAACAAACAAACAAACAAACAAACAACAAAGCAGTTTTCTCTGATGCTGAGTGTTTGTTCATGCGTTTATATTCAACATAGTCTTACATGTTTCTTTCACTGGTCCCTTTCGCTCATCCTCTCTTCTGGACTGAGCCACCGGGGCTACACAGAAAGAGTGGTTGTCGCCCGTGCTGTGTCGCAAACACCTGTTTATACATATATTATATAACTTTTCCCCTTGTGTCTGTCTGCAGGCTTTGTCTCCATGTCGGCCGTGCGCCTGGTCGGCGGTCTGACGTCACACGAGGGACGCGTAGAGGTGTACCACAATGGCTCATGGGGTACCGTCTGTGACGACGAGGCAGGAGCAGACGAAGCAGCTGTTATCTGTAGAGAACTGGGATTCAACGAGTAAGACCACCTGCTTTGTTGTTGGTCGGCTGTCTAATGGTTAAAAGCCGTTCTTAACCGGGCGAACCACCAGTCGGGCGAACTTGTTCGGCGAACTGAGTATTTTATACGAACAGGGCAAGCACGCACACGTACGTAGTTCCAGAGGTTCGGCCGGACAAGTTCTCTTTCTTAACCGACCGTTAATGATATGCATACGTCATCGCCCGAACAAGGCGGACTCGGAAGTTGAGACAATCGTAAACAAACAAAATGGCCGCCTTCGTAGATCGAGACGACCAGGCATTTGCGGTAGTTATCGTTTTGAGTGAACTCTTGGAAACCGAGGAAGAGGAAAAAAGAGGAAAAGAGCGCAAGAGAGGGAAATGTGAAGTGAGTCGATAGCCGCCATGCCGTCCGCCATTTTCCTCAACTTTGTACATGCGCACAACAGCTCTCCCCGAGCAACCAATCAGAGCGCAGGATCGGCCAAAGGATCGCGAGGGTTCCCACAACACGCTGTGCAGACCTCGAACCTAGTTCGGCGAACCTTTCGAACCAGGGTTTGCGCACAAGTATTTGTTCGGTTCAGAAACAACGTGCGCGAATCTAGTTCGCCGTACTCCTCGAACCTAGTTCGCGAACCAAAAGATCGCCCGGTTAAGAACGGCCATAAGAGACTTCATTCACCAAATGCGAGAGGTCAGGTTCGAGTCAGTCCCGCTGGGGAAAAGAAGTTTTCCTTCTCGTACGGTCGGTGGTTAAGAGACTTGTCACCAATGCGAGAGGTCAGCGGTTCGAGTCCCACTCGGGGCAAAGAATTTTTCCTTCTCGTACGTGGCACCGTTCATTCGGGCCGATCGTCGGGGAGTTCTCTCCGGGTACTCCGGCTTCCTCCCCTTCTGCTTTGGAAATGTTCAGCCCACCAAATTTGAAAACTAAATGCAATTCTAAATTCCGAAATTTAAAGAGCTGAGCTGACCCTTCGCACCACGTGATTGTAATGTGTTTATGTCCAGTGTGTGAGAGAATAAGTGTGATTCACGAGAGCGTGCGTGTTGGGTTCAGTTCGCGGCGCTTTGGGCCGATTCATGAAACTGGGTAAAGCGCCTACACAATCTACATTATTATTATTATTATTGCGTGGCACCGTTCATTCGGCCCGATCGTCGGGGGTTCTCACCGGGTACTCCGGCTGCAACCAGCTACGCTCTTTAAAAAAATAAAAAACTAGAATAAATTTGCCTTTGTGATTCTTCTTCCTAGCCAAGGAGCAGTGGCGTTCCCGAGGGCCCACTTCGGGCCAGGGACGGGCCAAATCTGGCTGGATGACGTCAGCTGTGCGGGGTCCGAGAAATTCATAGACCAGTGTTCCTACCTACCTTGGGGCACCAACAACTGTGGGCACAGCGAGGACCTGTCTGTTTCTTGTGGAGGTGCTGGGCGGTTATTTACGAGCTGCCGCGATACAACAGGGCTCTTAGCAGTAAATGACTAGACTTTAACCGTAGTGTAAATGATACATGTAGAAGAGTGATGCTCTGAGGACGATAGCGAGTGCATCTTCAACCTCCCCCCTCCATCGCTACACATACAATATGGCTCCCAGGTCTAAATCAGTAAATGACTAGTCAGTGACCGTAAAATACATTATAGTTAACGTCAGATAAGAGAATGACACACATAGCCCAGTGACTGCTTTACCGTTGTCTGGAATAATGCAGTAGAGGGATTGCCACATCTATGGCGGTTAGATTCCCAGATAACTGTAGAGGCGAACATGATGGCTATTATCTTTTACTATTTTTTTCTACTTCATTGTTCCTTTCGGGAAATTCGGGCTGCTTCCCCCGGGGGGAAGCGCGTCGCCGCGGTGCAGCGCCACCCAACATACCTTTCCGATTTTTCAGTAGGGGGTGGGTGGTGGGTGTTTGGGAGTTTAACGTCCTTTTCCACCACGCATGAGGATAAAAAAGACGGGGACAACTGACGAGAAAAAGGCCAGTGTAAATATTTGGGCCACAGCCGGGAGTCGAACTCACGACACGAGCATTGAGAGTCCAACGCTCTACCATTCGGTTATCCTGGCTCCCCATTTTTCAATGGGGATTATCAGGCATTACGTAGGTAGTTACAGACCTCAGGACCCGTATGTAAAAGTCGAGGTTAATTTAACCTACGGCTACGGGCCAAACCCAGACTAGGACAAAAGAAACCCAAGAGCAAAATTAAATACAAAATGAAGGAAGCGAAGAAGGAAGAAAAAAATCCTTCTGTGACGGCTTAGGCATCTTGCTGGAATGGGCCCGCTTCTTGATTTAGAACCAAAACAACAAGAAATTTAACCCTAGAGCTAGTTTAGTTCGAGGTTAGACTCTTACGTGGGGCTAAAAGCCCTAACCTCGACTATTACATACGGGCCCTGGGCAATAACTGATGTTCTGTCTTGCAGGTGTCCCGTCAGCGGCCAGCGTGCGCCTTGTCGGTGGGTCTGGTCCGAACGAGGGTCGCGTGGAGCTGCGCGTGAACAACACGTGGGGAACGGTGTGTGACGACCTGTTTGGAACCCAGGAAGCAAGTGTCGTCTGCGCCATGCTCGGATTTCCAAGGTATGTCCACTGAGCTTAGATAGCTGGTGATTTTCCGAACGAAATCGAAGAGGAAAAGAAAGGAAAGAGAGAAAGAAAGATGGAGCGGGTTGAGGGAGGGGGGTGGGGGTGAGGGGGTTGGGTCGGGGTGGGGGGGGACGTAAGGGAATGAGGGAAGGTTATCGTCACAACACTCCCTCCCTATACACGTAGTGGGACCAAATACTATTTGGCTCAACGCTGAACGGATAATCCAAGTGTTTACAAATTAACTCTTATCAACCCGCGCCCAACTCCCCCCTTCCCCCGGGGAGCCGGGGTGGCCGAATGGTAAAACGTTGGACTTCTAACGCTCTGGTCGTGAGTTCGTATCCCGGCTGGAGCCAAATATTTGAGCTGGGTTTTTCATCGTTGCCCCGTCTTTGATATCACCCGTATGTGGTGGAAAAGGACGTTAAACACCCAAACACCCACCGACCCACCCTCCTCCCGCTGCCCACTATATGATAAGACGTTAAAAAGAACAAGCCACTGCCCACCAGTAGGAACCACTTCAAGCCACTGTTACGCGAGGCGCGGGCCTTCGCTGCTAGGCCAGAGACCGCTGAAGGTTGCATAATAGTGGCTTGAAATGGCTCCCAGTGATATGAAGATTTCAAGTAAAATTTCGATTTTTGCTTGGGCTATTAAGAGTTAAAGGTGCACGGCCATCGCATTGTTGTTGTTGTTGTTGTTGTTGTACATGTCTTGCTATCGTGTACACACGCATGATTAAATATCAAAGTGTGCACAAAAAAGATCCCATTACATGTTGGAGGGGGCGCAACATTGACAAGTACACACCTTGCATGCAGGTAAAATAAGTAAAGTGGGTGGTGTTACATACATGGTATCGCCCATCTCTCCGGGGGGGAGCAGCCAGTAGTCCCCTGACATCAGCAATGAGATAAAATCAAAGTTATGGTAAATAATTAATTTTGTGTGAGGACTCTCACCTGGCCGGTGTGTGTGTGTGTGTGTGTGTGTGTGTGTGTGTGTGTGTGTGTGTGTGTGTGTGTGTGTGCGCGCGCACGCGCGCGTGTGTGTTTTAACCCCACTTTGATTGTGGGAGAATTTCTTTGCCTTCCGTTCCAGATTTTTTTTCTCCAGTATTTGCTAAGATATGCTAGGAAGAACAATTGCCATTTAAATAAATGACATTTGCACAACAGCTGGGCGTCTCTTTTCTGTGCAGTTGTACCATCCCGCAGTCAATAAACTTCAGCCCTCATATTTGAGGGTCGCTTACATAAATATACACTGTACACCAAGTGCCAGAACCAGTCTCAACATTCCAGACACATTTCTCTCCCCCCCCCCCACCCTCCCCGCGCTACGAGCATGCTGTGCATCAAGATTTTCAGCGCGTTACAAAAAGCCATCCAGTATTGTCATCAGTGAGTGACTGGTTTCTGGTCTTGCTCCACAGGACCGGAGCGCAGCCGTACAGTGCGGCGCGTTTCGGACAGGGCAGCGGGCCCATCTGGTTGGACGACCTTCAGTGTGCGGGTACCGAGGAGAGTCTGTTGAGCTGTCGGGCCAAACCGTTGGGACAACACAACTGTAACCACCGAGAGGATGCCGGAGTTAGCTGCTCTTCAAGTGAGGGACTGTGAACTTTATAGACATTCCCGTTCATTATTTTACCATCTTCAGTTCAATTCAGTTTACCTTTCCTTTCCTTTTTATGTTATTTTATTTTTTTATTTTTTTATTTTGCTCCTTCAACTCTTTGCCAGCCCCAATGGTAGTCCTTCCATGGAGGGCTGAGAAGTTTAGGCAAGTTCCTTATGTATGATGATGAGGATGATGATGAGATCCTGCTTCGGAGGTCTGTTTGGTTTAGGACTTCGTGACATGGCCACAGCCGGCGCGTCCTGTCTCCTGCCATGCTGGGGTCGTGAGTTCGACTACCGGCTGGGACCAAACATTTGTACTGGCCTTTTTTCCTCGTTGATCCGTGTTTGATATCACCCTTAAGTGGCGGAAAAGGACGTTAAACTCCCAAACACCCCCCTCCCATCCCCTGTTGAAAAATAGGGTAGGTATGTTGGGTGGCGCTGCACCGCGTCGACGCGCTTCCCCACCCCCAGTCCCGTTACCCCTGTCATTCCTTCCACTTACTTTCTTCTTTTAAAGGCATTTGGGCCGTATAGAAATGCAGGGATTTGGCAATAAACAAATATGTATATAAAAAGCACATAAATACAATTTAGTATTTATCTGTTGTCCATTTACCATTCACACTTACTGCTTTAAACAAAAAAAAAAAAAAATCTGTGGTTGGTTAATTCGCTATGACGTCGTCAGATTCTGTGTCCTTTTCCAGCTACTGACCAGGTTCGGTTGGTTCCTGGGCCGTCCCACGGTCGCCTGAAGTGAACCACGGTGGCTCATGGGGTACTGTTTGTGACGACGGCCTGAGCGGCGTGAGCGGGATACGCGTGGCGCGGGTCGTGTGTCGGCAGCTGACAACCATAGTACGTCACGTGATGATACCAGGCATGTTAAGTAGGACTCCGTAGTAGGGGGACTTCGCTGAGCAGCGTAACCCATTTACATGTAAATTAGGCTCACACGGTAGAGGCGTCGAGCGGCTAACGCGCTGCGATTAGCTAATGCCAGTCATAACGTGCTTAATTTATGTAAATCGGGTCGTCCTTACGAAGTCCAACTAAACATGCCTGGTGTTTTCTGTCTGTCTGTCTGTCTGTCTGTCTGTCGGTCGTCGGTCTCCGTTGTCATTGTTGTGTTGTTGCTGTTGCTGTACGATGTTTTTTACTGATGTATTTTGTTGTATGTCGTCAGTTGAACCAACCATGATACGTCACCTGACGATACTCTTTGTGCGTCTGTCTCCG
>JACVVK020000167.1:740000-810000 GCA_018292915.2 Batillaria attramentaria
TGCTAAAAGGTGCTTATGTTGTGACTGTTATGAAAGTTCGATGGAATAATCACAAATCAGGAACTGAGCTAGGTAGACGCGATGGCCCACCCAGGAAGGAGAGGCTTATCACTAGCTGTGACAATGGTTTATACCTATCACATCCCCCAGGCCAGCATCAGATTTTAACTTTTGCCGATCGATGTCCATGGAAATGCCAAAGGAAGCAACGATGAACCTGGCCAAGTTTATCAAAAACAGTGAAAGGATATGAGGCTTGTATATTTCGCAAATAACCATTGTCTCTCTAGTGTGTTGTAAACGCCTGAATTTGTGCACTGTTTTCAGTGTAATTGAAAACTTGCGGTCGGTGGTCTAGTGGTTAAGAGACTTGTCACCAATGCGAGAGGTCGGGGGTTCGAGTCCCACTCGGGGCAAAGAATTTTTCCTTCTCGTATGTGGCACCGTTCATTCGGGCCGACCATCGGGGGGTTCTCTCCGGGCACTCCGGCTTCCTTCCCCTCTGCTTTGGAAATGTTCAGCCCACCAGATTTGAAAAAATAAATGCAATTCTGAATTCCGAAATGTAAATAGCTGAGCTGACCCTTCACACCGCGTGATAGTAATGTGTTTATGTCCAGTGTGTGAGAGAATGCGTGTGATTCACGTGAGCGTGCGTGTTGGGTTCAGTTCGCGGCGCTTTGAGCCGATTCACGAAACTGGGTAAAGCGCCTATGTAATACTCATTAGTAGTAGTAGTAGTAGTAGTATACTCTTTGTGTGTGTATATCTTGTCCTTTGTTTAGTTGTCGTTTCCTTTGAGCTTTGAGTTCTGCCGCCACCAATGTTACAGGGACCGCTACAATCAGTACAACAATAACGTCACCACGCACCACCCCCGCCCCCAACACGGTGTTCGTCACGCTGTCGGGGCGCATCACCGCGTACGCAGGACGTGTCCAGGTGTGGTACAACGGGCAGTGGGGGACGGTGTGCGACGATGACTGGAGTAACCAAGACGCTGCCGTCGTCTGTGGCATGCTGGGATATGCCAGGTTTGTGTCATAAATAGACGACTCCACTCGGCAAGTCCCGAGGCCAAAGCCCCGCCCTTGTACTGTGTTGGCAAAAACACAGTAGGTCCATGACGTCATTGTATGGGAAAAGGGGTGATTTCAAGATGAAAGAGACCGACGCCATTTTTTAAGAGACTGACGTTTTTTTTTTTTTTCTTTTGCTCAATAACGTCGTTAGACTGCTGTCGTACTGCTGACTGCTGCAACGAGGGAAGCACAGTCATGTGTTTTGAAATGACTGAAACGTGGAAGGACAGCAGTCTAATGACGTTATTGAGCAAAAAAAAAAAAAAGAAGAAAAAAAAGATGAAAATTACATCAGTCTCTTAAAAAAATGGCGTCAGTCTCTTTCATCTTGAAATCACCCCTTTTCCCGTACAATGACGTCAGGGACCTACTGTGTTTTTGCCAGCACAGTAATTTCAAAACACATGTGCTTCCCTCGTTGTAGTGTCTAGCAAGAAAGATTGCCAGACCATGCCATGTGGTGTGCGCAATGTAGCCGCGGCTGGCGATTGGCTGAATTATGGGGAGCTTGCCCTTTTGATTTACGTCTCTCAGACGTATTTCTTGAAATTTCGCAGACTATAAAATCTTTATGAAAACATCTACAACTTAACCGTTCTCACTCGAAGCAGAACCTGCGAACTGGTTTATTGCGCCTAGGAGATGATAAGTTGCAATATTTGCTGTATATGCGCTTAGTATTTGTCTTTGTTTTACCTAGTTGTGATTGTTATTTGTGTTCTACGCTTGTTTGTAATCGGGGGTTCGAGAAATTGGCATGAAGGTGCAGCGTCTCCTGCATGTCCTAGGTTTATATTGCCCCGTAGATCAGTTTGCATCAGCTGCCCAACGTTACATTTTTGTTTGTTTTTGCACGTAGTGCAGACACACTTAGCCGCGAATTAGTCTTTGTGGCTTGGGCGGCGTGAAGCCTCAAAAACTCACTCACTCACTCACTCACTCACTCACTCACTCACTCGAAGCAAAACAGCCTTCATGAGACAAAGACAGCCCTTGCCTGCATGACCTTGAATCCTACTTCTCGTTGCACGTGCAGGACAGGATCTCGTGCCGTGACCAACGTGCGCACGTATGGGTCGGGGACCGGCCAGATCTGGCTGGACAATGTGCACTGTGTGGGGACGGAGACCAACATCGCGTCATGCCGGCAGAACGGTTGGGGACATCACAACTGTGGGCACAATGAGGATGCCGGGGTGTCCTGCTCCCCTGGTGGGTCTCTTGTTCCCCAGGGGGAAGCGCGTCGTCGCGGTGCAGCGCCACCCAATACCTATCCTATCTTAAAAAAAAAATTGCTGGGGGAAGAAAGCCGGATAACCCGGAGAGAAACCCCCGATGAGCAGCCCAGAAGCCAGGAAAAACTGGTATTACATAATTACGACAAGCTCGACCTGGATTCGAACCCACGCTTCCTCGCCGTGACAAAGGTGACGGTCGTTCAGTAGCGCAGCGACTACGTCCGACCCGCTACTATTAGACCATCGGTTCACGTAATCACATGGTGAACATTGTGTAGGGACATTCAGTGGTGTAGGAACATGGTTTAATTATGAATAATTAGGTTTGATTAGGAAGATGAACTGGTATACGAGCATGGTGTAGGAACATCAGCAGTGTAGGAACATGGCTTAATTAGGAACACGGTTTAGATAGGAAGATGGATAGGTATACGAGCATGGTGTATGAACACTCGGCAGTTTCAGAATAATTATGGTGTAGGAACATTCAGTAGTTTTAAACTGCGGTGTAGAAACATTGAGCAGTTTTAAACTACGGTGTAGAAACATTGAGCAGTTTTAAATTCTGGTGTAGGAACATTCATCAGTTTTAAATTATGGTGTAGGAACATTCATCAGTTTTAAACTATGGTGTGGGAGCATTCAGCAGTTTCAAAATATGGAGCAGGAACTTTCAGCAGTGTAAAAACGTGGTGTAGGAATATGGTGTACGGACATGGTTTAGGGACATGGTGTAGTAACATTCAGCAATTTTTAGAATGTTGTGGAGGAACACGGTAGGTATCTAGAAACATGGTGTAGGAACATGGCGAAGGAACATGGTGTAGTAACACTCAGCAATTTTTAGAATATTGTGGAGGAACACGGTAGGTATCTAGAAACATGGTGTAGGAACATGGCGAAGGAACATGGCGTAGAAACATTCAGCAATTTTTAGAATGTTGTGGAGGAACACGGTAGGTATCTAGAAACATGGTGTAGGAACATGGCGAAGGAACATGGCGTAGAAACATGTAGAAACATGGCGTTGGAACATGGCGTAGTAACACTCAGCAATTTTAGAATATTGTGGAGAAACACGGTAGGTATCTAGAAACATGGTGTAGGAACATGGCGAAGGAACATGGCGTAGAAACATGTAGAAACATGGTGTAGGAACATGGTGTAGTAACACTCAGCAATTTTTAGAATATTGTGGAGGAACACGGTAGGTATCTAGAAACATGGTGTAGGAACATGGCGAAGGAACATGGCGTAGAAACATGTAGAAACATGGTGTTGGAACATGGTGTAGTAACACTCAGCAATTTTAGAATATTGTGGAGGAACACGGTAGGTATCTAGAAACATGGTGTAGGAACATGGTGAAGGAACATGGCGTAGAAACATGGTGTAGGAACATGTTGTAGGAAAGTAGTTTAGGAACATTCAGCAGTGTAAAGACATGATGTACTAAGAAACAAACGAAGAAACAAAGAACTGTCGGTTGACTGTCTGTCGGATACAAACGGACATAATTTGCTTAAGCGGTAGTATTTGCAGCAGTGAACCAGTATTGTCTCTGCAGCGCAGAATGCTCCTGTGTTTGTCGCAGCCCAGCTGCCCAGCCAGTTCATGCTGTTCACCGACACGCATAACCAGAACCTGTACCGCATGGACCTCAACACGTACAGCTTCATCACCATCCCTCTCTTGGGCCACGACAACCCCATCGCCATCGACTACGACTTCGTCAACTCCCGCATCTACTGGACCGACGTGGCGGCAGAGGAGATCCGGAGCTGCAGTATTGACGGCAGTAATAATGAGACAGTGCGGGCACTCGGGACAGGTGGGTATCACTGGCATGTCATGAATTGATTGATTAATTGATTGATTGATTGATTGATTGATTTTATAGCGGATGTTGCCGGCTTTGCCGAGAAATTTGTGTGTGTGTGTGTGTGGTGTGTGGGGGGGGGGGGGGTCGCCGAACTGAACAATGAGGTTACTTCCCGTAGACCAGTAACCAGTGAGATTATAGCGATTTGACAAAATGTGAAAAAGGTGGATATTAACATTAATTTGACTCTTTTCTGAGACCTTTTCTACGCAAAATTTTTTCGGAGGTCCCCCTAAGTATAGCCACCAATTTTGATCGCGATGTGAGATATTGGGTTTTATGGCGAATACACAGACACTGCTCGTTTAAGGGCACGCACCTGTCAGGAGTCAGTTTAAAAAACAAAACCCAATGTCTCCTTTCCTTTCAGAATTCACTGGAGTGATCTAACAATGCTTTCTCTTTTGGCCAGAAAGCCTCCACTCACGTGCGCTAACCTGACTCCTGCTCAAGCTTAACAAGCAGCTTGCCTCTTGTTGCGACCCCTCCCCGCACATTTCCCCACTAATACAAAATTCAGGAAAATCCCGCTGTGTCCACTTGCGGTGCTACACACCCCTCTATGTTTGCAGGCTCGGTAGCGGACGGTATTGCCGTGGATGCTCTTTCTGGACTCATCTTTTACACGGATACCGGAAATGACCTCATCGCCCTTGTCACTATTTCCGGTTATGCGCAGAGGGTGGTCGTCAACACTGACCTTGATGAGCCAAGAGCGATCGTTCTGGACACCATGAACGGGTCAGAGCGTGGAGCATGTATTGTTGTGTAGTCTTAACACAAAACAGGGAACATACGGATGCTGTGTTTCTGTGGGCGCTAAGTACTGAACCCTTTTATGGAAACACAACAGCTTCCTGTCTGTCGTTTTTTTTGTGCATGGCGATGCAATGCTGCCAGTTTTGATTTGTTTTTCATTTCAAAATGAAGATTATCAGAGATGTTTAGACTTTTATTTGTCGTCAGCCGTGTTTTGACAAAAACTAACTAACCAACCAACACACCAACCAACCGACCAACCAGCCTGAAACAGACAAACGCACTCGCCGTTTCAAACGAAAGAGACAGGAAAGAAACACGATGACAAGAAACATTAGCATCACACACACACACACACACACACACACACACGCACGCACGCACGCACGCACGCACGCACGCACGCACGCACGCACGCACGCACACACACACACACACACTCAAGAAAGGAAGAAAGAATAAAGTAATTCTCTTATTACTTACCTGATCTGATCTCATTTTGTAATCTTCACCACCACAGGATCATGTTCTGGTCTGACTGGGGGCATCGGCCAAAGATCGAGCGCGCTTACTATGACGGCACGGGGCGCTCGGCCATCGTCAGCACCCAGCTCACATGGCCCAACGCTCTTGCCCTCGACACTGCCCGTGAGTATGCCATGCTTGCGTCATTTTGTCAGTGACGGAGGTAGTTAGTAGATTGTGACGTCACGAGTCTGTCGGCCACCGTCAGCACTCGGCTCACGTGGGGCCAAATGTTCGTGCTGACCATTTTCTCGTTGCGCCGTTTTAGATTTTGACGTTAAACCCTAAACTACCCAGACCCACCCTGTCCTGGGCCCGTATGTAAAACTCGAGGTTAATTTAACCCACGACTACGGGCCTAACCCAGACTAGGACAAAAGAAACCCCAAAACAAAATTAAATTAAAAAAAAAGGAAGCGAAGAAAGAAAGACAAAAATCCTTCTATAACTGCATAGGCACCTTGCTGTAATGGACCCGCTTCCTGATTTAAAACAAATACCAACAGAAAATTTAACCCTAGAGCTAGTTTAGTTCGAGGTTAGACTCTAACCTGGGGCTAAAATCCCTAACCCCGACTTCTACATGCGGAGCCTGGTTCATTGTTGTTTGCCTTTTCTCTTGATCCCTATGTGAACGGCCAAAATGCCTGCACGTCTGAATCTGAGAGTAAAATCGACCCTGGTATTTGTGACAGTCAACAAAAAACAACATTTAGAGAAAGAACGTAACGATATGGCGCCTGTTAAGTTTTCACGTCACGTGTTCACAGGTCAGCAGATATTCTGGGTGGACTCCAGTGACAGCTACCCTGATAAGATAGAACGGTCGGATCTGTTCGGGGACAGGCGGACCCAGATATACAGCGTTGCCAACACACATTTCTTCGGTATGGCGCTCTACAACAACCAGCTCTACCTCTCTGACTGGCAAGCCAAGTAAGTGACTCGTGTGAGCTGTTTTGGCTTACGTGTGTAACAAAGTGAGTCTGTGTTATACTACAGACCTCCCTCGTCTGTCAGTCTGTCTGTCCGTCGTGTGTGTCTTTGCGTGTGTGTCCTGTCTTGTGTGTCTTGTCGTGTGTGTCCTGTCATCTGTGTCCTAGCGTCTGTGTCCTGGCGTGTGTGTCCTGTTGTCTGTGTCCTGTTGTCCGTGTCCTGTCGTCTGTGTCCTATCGTGTGTGTCCTGTCGTCTGTGTCCTGTTGTCTGTGTCATGTACGTGTCCTATCGTATGTGACCTATCGTGTATGTCCTGTCGTGGGTGTCCTGTCGTCTCTGTCCTGTTGTCTGTGTCCTGTCCTCTGTGTCTTGTTTCTGTGTTCTGTCGTGTGTGTCCTGTCGTGTGTGTCCTGTCATCTGTGTCCTGGCGTGTGTGTCCTGGCGTGTGTATCCTGTTGTCCGTGTCCTGTCGTCTGTGCCCTATCGTGTGTGTCCTGTCGTCTCTGTCCTGTTATCTGTGTCCTGTTGTCTGTGTCCTGTCGTGTGTGTCCTATCGTGTATGTCCTATCGTATGTGTCCTGTTGTCTGTGTCCTGTTGTCTGTGTCCTATCCTCTGTGTCCTGTTGTCTGTGTTCTGTCGTGTGTGTCCTGCCGTGTGTGTCCTGTCGTCCATGTCCTGTCGTCTATGTCCTGTCGCCCAGACAACCCAAACTTGGCACAGTTATGGTTAATAAGAACACCCTTCATACGTACATTTTTGGATGCCTTTGCGTACTTTACTCTCGAGAATGCTACACATGGTGTATTCCTGTTTTTATATCCAGCTTAGCCTGTTGATTGTATATGTAGGTATGTCCTGTATGTATGTATGTATGTCCTGTATGTATGTATGTATGTATGTATGTATGCTTTCTTTGTATTTATGTATTTATTTATTCCGTTCTTTATTTATCTACTCGGAAAGCGCCCAGAGCTCTTCCGAGATTAGGAGCTATACAAATCTTCATTATTATATTATTATTATTATTATTATTATTTGTATTCTTCTTGATTGGAATAATAAGAATAATAATAAGAAGAATCTTCTTATTATTATTCTTATGATTCCAATTAGATTGGTTTCAATTCTTTTTCTTTACACACAGTGTCATCAAACGTATTAACATAGACGGGACCGAAGCGACCACTGTGGGGCCAGAGACTTTTGGTCGCATTAACGACATCCATGTCCACGTGAACGGTGCCGGCCCGCAAGGTTAGTCATTTGGGTGTTTGTACGTACCGGTGTCAATAGAGCTTTCTTTTGTCCCGTCATCGTAGTAAAGGACATAATTATCCTGCTTCCGGTCGGCATGATTACAGTGCCAAAGACCAACCGACCGCCCCACCTCACCCACCTTGCTGTCCTTTTGCCTGTGGATGTGTACTTGTTTTTCTCCATACCGTAGTCACTCCCTGATGAAATGGAATCTTTAACTCTTTGTTGACGCATCTGCTGATAATCAACAATCGGTTTTGTCCCTTGATGAAGCGTCAGTGTTTAAATATTTGTTAAATCACTAAAAAAGAAAGAATTGAAGTTTCCAGTGACATAAGAAAATTGCTGTGCCACAAAAAACTGTATTTTCTGGATTTTGTTTCGAGAAAATGCCGAAATTGTGCGCCACAGAGACTGTGTCTTCAAAAACTTTACATGCACTTGACAGGGGTTTGGGCAGAACTTCCAGAAATTGACATGTTAACAGGGCTCGTTTGGCTCGGTACTGGTTGCTACCACAGACCTAAAAAAAGATAGACCCACCGCCGCACGCT
Source organism: Batillaria attramentaria (assembly GCA_018292915.2). Classification (NCBI taxonomy): domain Eukaryota; kingdom Metazoa; phylum Mollusca; class Gastropoda; family Batillariidae; genus Batillaria; species Batillaria attramentaria. Next base: position 748,236 of record JACVVK020000167.1, read on the forward strand.
GCCACCGCTGCTTGCGAGTGTCGCTATCGCGGCCATCTTGTGAATACCAGAACTCAGATGCTCTGTGTACAGGACGCCTCGTTCGAAAAACAAAGTTCTTTAGAAAGACGTCATCAGAAATGTGACGTAAGATAAAGCGGACCAATGCTATGCGCGCTATGTAAACAGCTGATAGCGTCTGGCCAATGCTATGCGCGCTATGTAAACAGCTGATAGCGTCTGGCACTTCCAGGTACTCGCAACATGGCGCGCGGCGGCGTCACACTTCCAGCACCGCAGGGGGTCTATCTTTTTTAGGTCTGTGGTTGCTACAACTATCTTTCGAGTGACGTGAAGGGTGAAGGTCACACGTGAATCACAAAGGCTTTTGTCGTGTTGGTATTCATAAACCTTGCTGTGTATCTTACGCGCTTTTGCCGTTGCTTTATAACAGGACCCAACGGCTGTGGAAATACTCATGGCGGATGTACCCACATCTGTATCCCTGGGTCTGGAATGACCCATAAGTGTCTCTGTCCTGATGGGCTTACGCTGCAGGCTGACCAGATGACTTGCGCAACAGGTATATATAGCCTTTTGTTTTCATTTTTCAAATGGGAGGATCACCGTTGTGTGACGACGATGACGACAACAACAACAGCAGCAACAACAACAACAACAACAACGACGACGACGAAACAAGACATTTAGGAAAGAGAGTTTGTGCCACCGTCTTACGCATTCCACAGGTTAAATCGAAAACACTAGGTCAGCGAGCATTGCTCTACCACGGTCCAGTCATTTGGAACAGCCTGCCTTACCATGTTCGCCATGCAGAGTCAAACGACTCTTTTAAAACCAACGTGAAATCTCATTTCTTCCGGCTGTATTATACAGACAAACTTCTCTACCATCACTGTCACCATCATTGTCATTTTACGATGTCGTGTTAGGATGTATCATAGCTGTGTGTATGTAACGTGTATGTGACGTGTATTTCATGTGTATCTCATGTGTATGTATTGCCACTCCACTATAAAAGAGAGGTTGGGCGCCAGACAAATCCTCATCATCATTATTATTATTCATTAAGTTGGGTCATGACACAGCCCATTTTTCTGAACGTTTCTCACTGCGATAAACGACCCTCTGCTGTTTTCAAAACGTAAAAAAAAAAAAAAAAAAAATCAACCGCTTTAAAGCACTTTCATGGTGCACACTTGATTTTGCCTGTGTGTTTGCCAACTTCATTGCATTTCCACAAAGTCCGTAGAAAACTGCATGACACATTCTTGGCTTTTCCACAGACGCCGAATTTCAGAGTACTTAGAAAACTGCATGGGGCGATTGAATTTGCCTAGCTTTGCCTTTGCCACGTAATGAACCAGCGCAGACAAGGCAAAACAGTGTTGTCCCATGTTGCACGTGCAATGTCATTTCCCCCACAGGTTCCTCGTGCAGCCAGCTGACGGCACCAGCACACGGCAGCATCAGCCCAGCCTCCTGCACGACGGGCCAGTCCAACTCGGGTCAGCAGTGCTCCGTGACGTGTACTGATGCCGGTTACGCCCTCACTACGTCACCAATCATTGCCTGCCTGCCGAGCGGCCAGTGGAGCAACTTCGGAGCCCCCATCGTCTGCACAGGTTTGACCAGAGCACAGGCACGCGCGGCGTACGCGTTCCCACACGCTTTTTATAAGGGAGGGTGGGTGGATGGTTGGGAGTTTAACGTCCTTTTCCACCACATAAGGGTGATACCAAAGACGGGGCAACGAGAAAAAGGCCAGCACAAATATTTGGCCCCGGCCGGGAATCGAACTCACGACCCGAGCATTGAGAGTCCAACGCTCTACCATTCGGCCACACCGGCTCCCCCGCTTTTTACAAAGATTTGGAATTGACAACCCAGATGGTTAGGTACCAACCTATATTATCACAGTGATTGCAGGACGACATTTACAGACATTCGTTGGCTTGAGAACCAGAGAAGGTTTCAGAAAAATAAACCTCAAAGCTTAAACATTTTTTTATTTTTTTTTTAGACTTTGGTGAGGGAGTTGATACTTGTCATTTTGGCACAATCGGTCCGTGCAGATGGCAGAATCTGGAGAATCCCAATATCGAACTGCCTTGAAATTACTCGCAAACGCTGCATGGTACAGTGTACAATTTGATTTTGCCGTGGTTTGCCTTTTTGGTTCCAGTTTCACAGATTTGAAACAAAACAAAAAACCAACGTGAAGCATGCTAGATTTTGCCACTTTCGACTACTCGTAAAGCACTTAGCAAAGTGTATCGCACACTTGACACTTAGTTTTGCCAATCTGGCTTCAGTTTCACACATTTACAGTGCTAGTATTTAAAGCAAAAAAAAAAAAAAAAAAAAAGAAGAAAAGAAATGCATGCCATGTGAAAATGCGTTATGTCCGCCGACCAGCCATTTTTTTTATATTTTTTTTTTTTTTTGGGGGGGGGGGTAATCAGTGAGAGGGTTCTTGCGCAAGCACAAGTACCGTTACGGAAGGGTTTTTTTTTCCCCCCTTCCATCATCATTTTCCCGTGGGTTTCTATAAGTTTTGGTTTATTCATTCCTATTTTGACAAATACAGTATAAGCGTAAGGTAAAGTTATATTCTGACGTTGAGTTATACAAAGTACGACCATTCAATTTGAAAGTGCTCATTGTCGGGTTCTGTTTTCAGACAATTTGAAAGTGCTCATTGTCGGGTTCTGTTTTCAGACAATTTGAAAGTGCTCATTGTCGGGTTCTGTTTTCAGACAATTTGAAAGTGCTCATTGTCGGGTTCTGTTTTCAGACAATTTGAAAGTGCTCATTGTCGGGTTCTGTTTTCAGACAAACAGCCACCCGTGGTGCAGTGCCCGGGTTCTCTCAGCATAACGGCAGAGAAAGGCAAAACGTCAGCCACAGTGAACTGGGCTCAGCCGACCGCCACAGACAACAGCGGTAAGGTGACAGTGGTGACCAGTATGGCGTCACCCATTACGCTGAACGAGGGCACTTACACCGTCACAGCCACTGCCTTTGACGACATCGGCCTGCGTGCGTCTTGCACGTTCACCGTCGTCATCATCGGTGAGTATTGTTAAGTTAATTTTGAACCTTGAATAGCCAAGCAGGATTCATGTGAATTTCAGGTATTTCCCGACGACCAACCAAAGTGGTCGACCGCAACCGTCGACGTTGTCGACCTGCATCAGCGACTGTCGACCACCGTCGTTGACAAGGCGGGATAAATGTCAGTGTTTGACTCAAGAGGCTTTTCAGTCCTTGTTCTATATATCCGTCTGTTATATTATAGTCTAGCACAGTATTTTCACCTTCCTTGCTTTTTTGTGCGTTATTGTTTGAACGTTCACCATTCCGCATGCGCGTGTCTTGAGCTGTGACCTGCAAATAAAATAGAAAGTTTTTTGAAGTGAGAGTTTGTTCATGAACATGCATATGATCGGCAACTGTTTTCATTAAAAAAAAAAAACTCCCAATGGAGTTTTGCGCCATCATTTCATTTGGGTCTCTTTCAAATTTCTGTCACATGTCTCAAAAGCTATACTGTTTGAAGAAAACTGGAAAACTGTTGCCATTAACCGATTTTCAGATTTTCATTTGGTGTGTGTGTGTGTGTGTGTGTGTGTGTGTGTGTGTGTGTGAGAGAGAGAGAGAGAGAGAGAGAGAGAGAGAGATTGCAAGTGCAACGTGTACCCCCCAACCCCACCCCATTGCGAGGGGTTTTGTACCAATGCCAATGCCTGAAGTAAACAGTGTTCAATGTATACTGTTTGAAGTGCACGTCATGAGTACTTACGTCATTTTGAACGGCTTCACTCAGTCAACAGATGCCCTCCCTTCTCGCTGCCCCAGCATGCACTGCTGCTGACGTCACCATGCCCCACCCACTACGGCGCGAAGTGCCGGGTGGCGTGTGAAGCCGGGTACCAGCTGGCTGGGGCCAGCGCCGTGGACGTGACGTGTGAGAGTACTCAAATTGGCGGCGCCATCCCACACTGGGACTCCAAACCCAACTGTAACCGTTAGTATCTGCCAGCTACGTCAGGGTTCCTAATTTCAAAGTCAGATTCAAATACCTCTTTATCGTCCCATACGGGAAATCCGGGTATGGTGGACATCACGAACAGACGGTCAATACATTTAGCTTTAAAAGAAAAACAAAAACAAAAACAAAAAAAACACATGGAATGATGTCTTTTAGCAGTCAGTTATATGTGACCCGTTCTCGCGAAAGGGACCGTAAGTCGCGCTAGGCCGAACGCCGCTACAGGCGAAAAGAGTGCCGGGGGTCAGTATGGCCGCCTTGTGAGTAGCCAACTTCAACTGCTGATATCTCTGTCAACTTTAGTAGTACAGCTTTCATTCTTATATTGAATTAGACTGCATAACCAGTACATTGCAGTGATATACATATCTCTAAATTGATAATTGTCGACTTATGGTCCCTTTTGTGAGAACGGGTCACATATATTCTAAAACAAATTAAGAATATCACCTCTTTCCTGGAAGACGGACTGGCTGACAAGTCCAGACACAGCGAGCCACTGCCAGAGCTGTTTCTTTTGAAATCAGACACTACTTTGTCAGTTAAGAAGTCAGTGTTCAAAAGGTTACACCCAGTAAGGAGCTTATCAAAAAGTAAAACTGTCCTCACTGTTGGACCAAGTACTTAAAACAAACAAACAAACAAACAAACAAACAAACAAAAGCCCTTTCACTAATTATACATTGTATTTCTGTTAGATGAGTTACAACCAGTGCTGTGCGAACCAGAAACAATCGTAGTGTACCAGAAATAATCAAATTTGCATCAATACGTGAACACATAATTACCATGAAATCCCGTACAATTGTCTCTCTTGCAGCAATACCTTGCCCGGCGCTTACCGCCCCTGCTCATGGCTCCATCTCGCCGGCTGCCTGCTTGAGTTCTTCTGCCGGCCCCGGCACTGCATGCACCGTCACTTGTGACTCCGGCTACACCTTGACTTCCGGTTCGTCCACGATCACGTGCACCGCTTCTGGCCAATGGGATAACGGCGGTCGTCCGTCGGTGTGCAGAGGTAGGTCTGCTCGTCAAACTATTAATGATGATGATGACGAAGAAGAAGAAACTGATGATGATGATGATGATAATTTCGCATATTCATATTGCGAGCTCTAAGTGCTTACTAAGTTAAGAAAAATAAAATGAAATAAAATGGCATGAAAATAGTGCTAGTGAGAACAATGAAAGACACAGCAATCTGGGCACACACACACACACACACACACACACACACACACACACACACACACACACACACACACACACACACACACACACACACACACACACTAATAATAATAATAATAATGTGTGTCATATAGTCTCATTACCCCTTTTTTGCTCAGCACTCCGCGAGCTGAACGCAGCACGCACGCCCACATGAATCACACGCATTCTCTCACACATCGGGCATAAACACATACGTCACGTGATATGTGTGGTCAGCTCATCTATTTAGGTTTCGGAATTTTAGAACTGCATTCATTGTTGAAATTGTGCGGCCAGAACATATCTAAAACAGAGGGAGAGAAAACCGGAGTACCCGGAAAGAACCCTCGACGGGCGGCCCGAATCAACGAATGTGCTTGGAGTAGATAAGAAAAAAATGTATCATCTCATAATATAAACTTCCAGATACGGAACCGCCACAGCTGACCTGCCCGAAGGACGTCTCTGTGACGGCGCCAAGCGGGCAGACGTTAGCACAGGTCACGTGGCCTTCTCCAAGCGTCACCGATAACTCGGGGAACGACCGGGTCGTCGTGACCTCCAGCATGGCCTCCGGCGTGACCTTGAGTGAGGGTAAATACAGCGTGACCGTGCGAGCCATGGACTCCTACGGACAGTCAGCCTCCTGCAGCTTTTCCGTTACGGTCACGGGTGAGTGATTACTGCAGTGGTTTTATTTATGCTGATCAAGTGCAGTCATTTTCTATCACAGTTACTGTGACAGCATCAGGGATTTCCTTTTTAATTTTAAGAATTATTTAGCCCAAGAAGAATTTTTTTGTTTGTTTTCTTTTGCTTTATCAAAAAATTTGTTGCTTCATATCAAAAGTTCAGTGAGACGACGAAGAAGAAATCGTTCATTAATTTATATGCATATTTCAGACACTTGAATTAAGACACGCGCCCGACGGTAAAGTCATTGTCTTTTTTCAGGTATGATATGTGCCGCCCTATGTATTCTTTTGTGAATCGGGATAGCCCTGCCGGACTAGTGATCGGTGGTCTAATAGGTAGCGCGTCGGATTTAGCCGCTGCGCTACTGAACGGCCGTCACCAATGTCATGGCGATGAAGCGTGGGTTCGAGCCCAGGTTGAGCTTGTGATATGTGATACCGGTTTTTCCTGGCTACCGGGCTGCTCATCGGGGGTTTCTCTCCGGACAAAAAAAAAATGTTGCTTCGTATAGTTTTTCTTCCGAAGAAGTACTGCTGGCTTTTTTTTTTTTTTTTTTACATATATATATAGAAGAGAAAACCTTACCTGTTTGGATGTCGCCATGTCTGTTTTTGTTGTCGCCATGATCAACACAGGACTGTTAGAAACAAGTGTTCACACAAGTGTAGTACCAGGGTAGTGTAAGGTACAGAAGCCAGTCAAGCGGTCAACCCGACTACTCGGATAGCAAGACGCCTCAGATATATATGGTGCGTGGTCGTGGTCAGCCGGCAAAACTACAGCTGTTATCTGTAACTGCTAACGCCAACAGTCGTGGTGTGGGCGTGGCTAATAGACACCGCCCAATGATCTACCAGATAGCAAGGCGCCTCAGATATATATGATGCGTGGTCGTGGTCAGCCGGTAAAACTACAGCTGTTATCTATAACTGCTAACGCCAACAGTCGTGGTGTGGGCGTGGCTAATAGACACCGCCCAATGATCTACCAGATAGCGTGCGTAGTGACTCCCTATCGTATGCGTAAGTACCAATCAGCCCGGTATGTGTAATATTACTGCGTATGATAGCTCTTGTACCATGCGGGCCGGAGGGGTGCATGTCGTAACCATGATAGCTGTCAAAGATAAAAGAATATTACTGTAGGACATGTCATAGCTGTGATATCTAAGGCGACTGACAGTATGAATGTAATTGACCAAGCTAACGACTTGTATGAATATGCTCCGCCACATACACAACACGACAAAGGCACGATGGCCAAACACCGATACAACGCGCATTTACACGCAAATACAATAACGAGACGACCAATGTATTATATGATGTTTTATTTAAATGAAAAAGTACACGCGGTTCCCGTAATGAAATAGACTGGCTCAGGGTACTTTAAACAGGTTATTAAAATAAACAATTTCTGACTTGCGACCCACCTGCACATAAACATGACACAACACAGATCTTATTTTTTCTTTTTCTTAAACAAATGGCGAAATACACTTGTTTCTAAGCGACCGTGTTCATACGTATCGTGACTTTGTCTCTGGGCTATGCGTTCAAAACACCGGGTGCAGTACGGTTTATGAGTAGGCGTTAAAAGATACGCGTCACAGCTTGTTCCAAAATTTACACATTTTGGAAACAGTTCGTCGTACGCAGGTGGTGGTAGTGTTGGCGGTGGCGGTGGTGTTCTGTCTGTGCTCCTAGTTTCAGCAGCCATGACTGATAACATCCCGTCTAAAGCCTGCGTTTCTCCCGCAGCAAGTAAACTTTCTTCAAAATGATGAAAGGCGTTTAACCCTCGTCTCATCAGTATATCTAACAAGGTTCTGGTTTGGTCTTCTTTAACAGTCGTACTTTGCAGGATACGACTCGCCATTGGGCGTGTTAAAACCCGTCGTTGCACCAAATCATCTACCAATGTAGCCGGGTCGCGTATATGTGCCACCAGTAAACGCCACGATTTTTGTATGATGCCTTTATGATGCGTGTCCATAATGTTGCTGGGTCGAATACTTGAAAGGTAAATGAAAGCTTGTCTGTGTTGCGATTATTTTTATATGTATTTTCTTTTCTCTCTTAAAGAAACGTATTGAGAAGTGAAGAGTTAGGAAAAAAGGGAAGGGAAAATGTGTGTGTGGGTTCTTTTTTTTTTTTTTTTCCTTTAATTTTAGCTTTCTTCGTCAAGGCTGAGAGAAGTATAACAACGAGCATTAAATCGTCGTCATACTTGACAATAAGCCTTGTCCAGGGATCACCACGTGGAGGTGAAGCTAATTCGATCCCCTTTTTCTTTTCTTTTTCTTTTTTGAATTTTTTTTTTTTTTTTTCAGTTTTTTTTTGTGTGTAAATATTTTTTTGGACAAGAAAAGAAACAAGGCATACTTAGTGGTTAAATATTTCACATCTAAAATGCGATGACTAGTAAAAAAAAAAGCAGACTACTACAGATTCAAGTACAATACAAGGAGAAATACTGGAAGTGACAAGAAAAGAAACAAGGCATAGTTAGTGGTTAAATACTTTACATCTAAAATGTGCTGACTCGTAAAAAAGCAGACTACTACAGATTTCAGTACAATACAAGGAGAAATATAGGCAGTGACAAGAAAAAACAAAACAAAACAAAAAAAAACAAAAACAGATCAGTCCGAGAAAAATCGCCTCTTTTTTGAAGCGATTAGCCTCTCCTTTTTCTCTTCCTCCTCCGCCTCCCCATCGCCGACGTCGTCACTCCCAGCGACCTTCTCAAACTCTTCTTTTAGAGTATTTTTCAGTCTACTGAGTCGCTCGATGTTTTGCGACGAAAGCGTTAGAAACGCCTCGAGCTGCTCCATGGAACTCAGCGAAAATCCCTCTTTGGTCGGGTAGATGGTGTCCTTTTTAACGTTATAGTTAAATTTGCGGACATTTATATACGTCCTTCCTCTGAAGGTCTGGACGGAAACCATAAATTGGTCACCGATATGAAATAATTTCCTTCCCTCGTATTCCACGTGGGAAACAGACGACTGAAGCGAAGCAGAAGATGAAGCCATCGTCAAAAGGGGTCGAGAGAGACTGAAATGCGTGCTGCTGCTGAAGAGAAGCGAGAGGGCCAAATGGTTAAAAGTACACTATCGGCACTACACTTAAATACCTTTCCTTGCGCTTACTAAAAATAGTGGACAACAGCTGTCGTTTAATTGTACCACGCAATCATGAGGGGTGTGTACCGTAACCATGATAGCTGTCAAAGATAAAAGGTTATTACTGTACGACTAGCGGTCATTTGCAGTTTGAGCCTCTATTATTTTGCATAACACGAGGGTCATTTCGCGCGACAACAGTCACGGTCACACGAAGACCATTTTATTATCCAAAGCGGCATGCAGATTTAGGTGCAGTACTGTAACCCAAATCAACACAAATCCCCCATTTGTATAGCCCTGAAGAAGTCACGCCTCAAGCTCCTGTATACTCTTTCCTGATAATACAACAAAAAATTCAAATGTTTTTTTTGTCTGCCAGTCAAAATAGTCAGATCAACAGGTACGTGATCCGGAATATCTTCTATTTCAAATTGTCCATGCTTTAGAAGTATGTCCATAGCCGTTTTTACCGGTTCCGACACATGTGGTTCAAACAGGTTGTCCACAAAAAATTGTTCGATCTCTTCTGCTTTTTCACACATTGCGAAGTATTGTCGTTGGGCATCAATGTCACTGGCTATAGTTGCTGGGGCGGAAAACACAGGTACATCTCGAGCAGCGCCAAACACGAGACTATTACAACACATTTGTTGTAGAGAATCGACGCGACCAGAATTGCGACCAGGATTCTTAAATACTTTGTGACGTAGATTCTCGCAGATGGCGCACAGGAGTACGTAGTGAAACCATACAGCTTCCATGCTTACAAAAAAGAAAAAGAGCGCAGCTGAAGAAACTCCAAGATTAAAGCGAGAGGGTCAAATGGTTAAAAGTACACTATCGGCACTACACTTAAATACCTTTCCTTGCGCTTACTAAAAATAGTGGACCTCAGCTGCCGTTTAATTGTACCACGCAATCATGTGGGGTGTGTACCGTAACCACAATAGCTGGCAAAGATAAATGAATAATACTGTAGGACTAGCGGTCATTTGCAGTTTGGAACTCTATTGTTTTGCATAACACGAGGGTCATTTCGTGCGACAACAGCTGCCGTTTAAAATGTACCATGCAATCATGAGGGGTGTGTACCGTAACCATGATAGCTGTCAAAGATAAAAGATTATTACTGTACGACTAGCGGTCATTTGCAGTTTGGAACTCGATTGTTTTGCATAAGACGGGGGTCATTTCGTGCGACAACAGCCACCGTTTAATTGTACCATGCAATCATGAGGGGTGTGTACCGTAACCATGATAGCTGTCAAAGATAAAAGATTATTACTGTACGACTAGCGGTCATTTGCAGTTTGGAACTCTATTGTTTTGCATAAGACGGGGGTCATTTCGCGCGACAACAGCCACGGTCACACGCGCATCTGCCGCTCTTATGACACCTAAACGATACATAAGATGGGCACCTGTCAAAGATATGTGAGTGTGATTATTTGTCGAAGATACGGGGGAGGTGTATCGCTGTACGAGTAATTGTGAATGTGGACAGTTTGACAAAGATACGGTAATGGTGGCGGTGGTGGTGGTTGTCCCCATGTCCCTTTTTTTTTTTTTTTTTTGGTTGCTTGATAGCAGCTCGTCTAAAAGCTTGTGTCTTTTCCCGGTAACTTTCTTGATGATAATGATGAAAGGGATTTTGCGGCTCCATAATGCTGGAAAGGCAACTAAAGGTCTGTATGTGTTGTAATATAGTTTTGTTTACGCAAACTCAACACACACTCACACAGAACAAGAACAACAATATAGCATACACACAAAAAATTTATTCAGTCGAGGCAAGGCACAAAAACAAAAAGATCGATGCATAAAACAAGTTCTAAGGACCAATGTCAGAAAAAAAAGAAGTGTTTGTTCACAATGAACTTGCGAAATCGTTGCCCCAGTAGAGTTGAGATTGAGGCGGTTGAACGTCTGGCAAATCTGTAGCATTCAGGTGTGTGTCACTCGAATTCTGCTCAAAACAGTGTTGAATCAAATTGTCAATATACTGATCGTCCACCATTCGTTGAATCGGGTACTTAGGTTTTTCTGGGGTCGCGGTAGCTGGCGGTAGCGGCGGCGGCGGCGGCGGCGGCGGCGGCGGCGGCGATGGCTGCTGTTGTTGTTGTTTCAGTTCACTGGTCTGTTTGTTATACTCAGCGACAAGTCTTGATTTGACTTTTCCCAAGCGCTGAAATTCAGCCAGATCTAAACTGACGCCACGTCGCGTAGGAACTACTTTGCCTCCTTTGACATCAGATCGAGCAGAATAATGGCGAATGTAAATCTTGACAGTACCTCGCCAAGTTTTCACGCTGGCGTAGATATTTCGCCCCAGAGGAAACAACGTGACGTTTGAAGTCAAAACGCCACTCTGCGATGATGTCATTTTCTTCTTCTTCTTCTTCTTCGGTAGAACCCATCTCCGTTCTCACTGTGGCCGCTATGCCCAATTTTCTAATAAAAAATATTTTTTTTCCATAAGAGTGCTTATAATCATCTTTCAACCCATACCAGACACGATTAGAAAACATCTGAGAAAGACCTGTTCCCCCCCCCCCACACACACACACAAAAAGCAACAACAACAACAACAAACAACAACAAAACTTGAAAAAATCGAAAAATTGGCAGGTTGGCAAGGGTTGTGCAAGCACACAATAATAATAATAATGATGAGTATTGTATAGGCGCTTTACCCAATTTCATGAATCGGCTCAAGGCGCGGCGAACTGAACCCAACACGCACGCTTACGTGAATCACACGCATTCTCTCACACACTGGACATAAACACACTACAATCACGTGGTGCGAAGGGTCAGCGCAGCTATTTAAATTTCGGAATTTTAGAATTGCATTTATTTTTCAAATTTGGTGGGGCTGAACATTTCCAAAGCGGAGGGGGGGGGGGGGGGGGGGAAGCCGGAGTACCCGGAGAGAACCCCCGACGATCGGCCCGAATGAACGGTGCCACGTACGAGAAGGAAAAATACTTTGCCCCAGTACCTGAGTCTCGGGGGAATTCCACGGAGCACGGTCAAGGTCGGCAGTGAATTAAAAGACCTGCAGGATGTATCTTTAACTTTGTTCTTTTCAGTGCTCCGCTGTCCGCGTCTGGCGGCCCCTGCCCACGGGCTGGTGGTGTCCCCGAACTGTCAGGGGGTAGCGGGAAGCACGTGCCGGGTCGCCTGCCTCACCGGCTACACGATCAGCGGGAGCGGCGACGTCTCGTGCACGGTGAATGGCGGAACGGCCTCCTGGAGCAACATGCCTACCTGTAGCGGTGAGGATTTGATTCTTGAAGTTTGATGCGTCACCAACTCCGTTACCGTGGTGATGACCTTGTGAGAAGGTCAAGGTCACTGGGATGCAGACACAAACTTTGGAAATTTTAGTGGAAGAGACTCAGAAAAGACCCAGTGTGACATTCAAATACTTTATTCTTTGCTTTCTGTTTTCATTTGCTTTGTGAAATGGCCAAGGTCACAGGTCCAAACATGCAACAAGGATTAAAATCGCCAGTACAGTTTGCTCAGTCCTTGTTTGTAAGCTGCGTATTTGAATCCATCAAAACTGAAACCTTCGTCCCTGTGTTTCCGCCCTTAAAAATCTAAGCTCCCAACAAAAAGCTTTCCGAAGTGTGAAGAAAAATTTACAGTCGACCGTGCAAGCACAGTCAACTCTGTCACAGTTGCAGAGTTCACAGCGTCCCTGAAACCCCAATAAAAGCCAAGGGCAGCCAGATTTCATAGCTCAGTTTGCGTTTCGACACTGAGTGAGAAAGATCGTGCAGCACTCAACATCCGCTAGACATTGTAGCGATGTGTCTCGCTGACTGACCAAAAACCAAATAATGTCACGGCAAACTCGTGCTCAGGTTTTATAAGGGTTCCCGAAACGCTGAAAACTCACCAATTGTGAGAGAGTTTCCTGGATAATGCACAGTCGAAGGAGTCGCAGTTTTAAAAAAATGCAATGTTTGCGGCTTTTTGCTGAGATTTAAACGGGCTAATTTCATCTCCGCTAAGCCAACTTATGCTACGCTCGTGAGTGTGCCTGTGTTCTCAACATTCAGTGAAAGCTCGAGACCCAGATTTTTTTTTTTTTTTTTTTTTTTGAAGCTGACGATGAACAGACATAAAAAAATCCCAAATTGGTTTTCAAATACTTCATTCTCGTTCTCCAAACATACAAGATGCATAATAATAATAATAATACATAGCTTTTATAGAGCGCCATTCTCCAACTTCAAGGACTCGCGCGCACGCACGCACACACACACACACACACCACACACACACACACCACACACACACACAACACACACACACACACGCTATTTACATCCCCTCGGCATACATACAATTTGGCAGTGCAACAAACTCATGATGCACACAGACAGACTTAACAGAGGTTTAGCGACCAAAGGCTTGACGGAAGAGAAAGGTCTCAGATGGGATTTAAACAGGGGCAGTGAGGTCTGAAGGCGAAGTTCGGCTGACAAGGAGTTCCAGACAGCCGGGGCTACGAAACTGAAAGAGCGCTCTCCGGCAGTGTTTAGAAATAAAATAAATGAACGTCTTGTTCATGTTTTGCCTTCCAGTTGTGGACCTGCCCACAAGCCCCGGACCGCCAGCAAGGGCTCGCTGAACCGCCTGCACCTCTACAAAACCTTCGGCAGCAACGTGGCACGCAAGTGGTGTAACACCGGATACTTACATGATCAGCGGCTCGCCCGTCAGAATCTGTGGCCCCGTATGGCTCATGGTCGGGCATGCGGCTACGTGCAGTAAGTGGCAGATCTACAGTACTAATGTCCAGTCGGTAAAAGGGGTTGTGTCCTTCTCATGCCCACAGCGCGAAAGGCCATATATATTTATCATCTTGAGGTGTTTACGTACTTGTTTCCACAAGACAGATCTGTTTCACCCTTTGCGCATGTTCTTAGGGGTTGATAGGGGAGCCGGGGTGGTCGAATGGTAGAGCGTGGGGACTTCTAATGCTCGGGTCGTGAGTTCGATCCCGGCTGGGGCCAAAATGTTTGTGCTGCTTTTTCATCGTTGCCCCGTCTTTGATATCACCCTGTGTGGTGGAAAACGACGTTAAACCCCCAAACACCCCCCCCCCCCCCTTCTCTTAGGGTTGATAATCGGACAGGATCTTTATTGTTCTTACTGAAGCACGTCAGTACTAGTTGCTCCCCTTTGTTTGGAAACCTGCTTTGGAAATGTTCAGGCCCACCAAATTTGTAAAAAAAAAAAAAAAAAATGCAATTCTAAATTCCGAAATTGAAATAGCTGAGCTGACCCTTCGCACCACGTGATTGTAATGTGTTTATGTCCAGTGTGTGAGAGAATGCTTGTGATTCACGTGAGCGTGCGTGTTGGGTTCAGTTCGCGGCGCTCTGAGCCGATTCATGAAACTGGGTAAAGCGCCTATACAATACTCATTATTATTATTATTAAACCTTGAAAGTGACTCGCCCCTACATAGCCCAGCTATTTTTTTTTAAAAATTGTTCAGCCCCCAATGAACCAGAATGAGTTTTCGTGATATTTGACTAACATACGTAACAAAGTGCGTCTATGTAATAACCCTCCGTCGTCTGTCTGCCTGTCTGTTGAAAACTTTCACATTCGCTTTCTATCAGGAACTTTAAAAGGTAGACGATCACATAGATCGGGTGAAAGTTTCGGAAATTCAGAGTTTGGTAGAAGATTTGCTTTACCTGCACTGACAGTTTGTAAGATTACCTTTTTGTGTGACCCCTGTAAAAGTCAGTGTCACAAGTGAGTCATGAAGGCTTTGCCGTTTTAGTATGTGAGACTTTTACGCGAAAAAGAAGGCTGCGAACAGGAATCAGAATACCAAAGGACGCAGCGGTAGAGCGTTGGACTAAAGATGCTCGGGTCTTGCGTTCGAATCCTGACAGGGCGCCAAATACATTTGCCTTGGTCCTTTCCTTGTTGCTCAGTGTTTGGTGTCACCATGTAGGGTGGAAAAGGGCGTTAAGCCCCTATCCCCCTCGCTACCCCCCACCCCCTCCCCCTAAAAAACAACAACAACAACAACAAAACAAAACAAACCAAAAAACAAAACAAACCAAAAAAAAAAATCAAACAAAAACAAGCAAAAATAACACAACACAACACAACACAACACAACACAACACAACACAACAAACAAAAAACATCATCAACAACAACAAAAACCACCAAATACACACACACACACACACACATCCAATTGGCCAAAAACTCCAAAACAAACAAACAAACAAACAACAACAAACATACAAACCAAAAACAACAACAACAACAACAACAAAAACCCCAAACCCACTCCTCTTTGTAAGGTGAACCGTGCTCCTTTCTGCGTCTTCTTCATTAAACAAGGTACCATTTATCATCGTGCAGTTACCCAGGCAGCGGCATCTTTGGCCGGAGCGCAGACTGGCGGTGGTGGTAGCAGCAGCAGCAGTGATACCACGGCCATTGTCGTCGGCGTTGTTGTTGCTGTCATTCTTGTGGCCCTCATCGTTGTTGGAGGATTCATCTTCTACAGACGCATGTACGTACATCTGTCATTGGGTGCAAGCTGGCAGTGAGGGTTTGATTATGCCACTTTGGAAGCTCCCAATTCAGTATGCAAATGAAGTGATGCTTAATAATAATAATAATAATAATAATAATAATAATAATAATGACGATAATAATGATAACAATAACAATAACAATAATGATGGTGAGGATGATCCTAACTCAGTACGCGAATGAAGTGATGCTTAATAATAATAGTAACAATGATAATACTGATAATAATAATGATGATAATACTAATAATGATGATGGTGATGATGATGATGATGATGATATGCAGTATGCGGGGTGGGTGTTTGGGGTTTAACGTCCTGTTCCACCACATGCGGGCGATATCAAAGACGGGGCAACGATGAAAAAGCCAGCCCAAATATTTGGCCCCAGCCGGATACGAACTCACGACTCGAACATCAGAAGTCCAACGCTCTACCATTCGACCACCCCGGCCCCCTATGCAATATGCGAATGAAGTGATGCTTAATAATAATAATAATAATAGTGATAATAATAATAATAATAATACTAGCATTACTGTAGGTGCTTTATCCCACATATTTGGCTCAAAGTTCCGCGAGTTAAACCCAACACGCACGCTCACGTGAATCACACGCATTCTCTCAGACACTGGACACATATCAGTCTCATGTTGCGGAGGGCCAGCTCAGCAATTTCAGTTTCGGAATTTAGAATTGCGTTTATTTTCGAATTTTGTGGGCTGATTATTTCCAAAGCAGAGGGCAGGATGCCGGAGTACCCGAAGAGAACCCGCCGACGGTCGGCCGGAAAGAAAAGTACCACCATACTAGAAAGACAAATGGCACTCAAACCTGGCCTCTTGCATTGTTTTTTTTTTAACGTATTCATTTAGAACTTTGACGTAGAGGATTAAAAACAAACAAACAAACAAACAACAACAACAACAACAAGCCCGTCATGACTTTGATATTTCGGCAAACATGTTGCCTTCATCAGAACTTCAAAATGTTGTACAAATGAGTTTGACATAAAAATACACTTAATACGTGATGTAGTGACGTAAAAAGTCATATTAAAATATTAACGTCAACCGATCGCCCCGAATGCTTTTTTTTTTTCTCGTTGAACTCGATCTCATCGTACACCTTCAAACAGCCACGTTACACCCCGTGGCTCTTACCTTACACGGACTCGAACACGGACCTTGGGTGCATTGTCCCCAAAATAGTTCAATGTTTCAGCTTCACACCCAATCGTTGAAGCCAGAAGAAAATTTTCTGCCATCGACAGACAATAAAGTTATATTGAATTGAATTGAATTGAACACAGTGGTCTGAAGTAAAGGTTAATGGTTTGGTTTTTTCAGGCAGAGACAATACGGTGCTAGCTCCCAAGGGTTAGACAACCCCATGTACAACTCTGAAATGTGAATTACCTGCTCCTTGAAGACAAGAAGTAAGTCCAGCGTCAACGAAAGACAACATTCCTTTTGTCTGACAAGATCTTTGATTTTAAGTTGAACCATTCGCTAAAGATCTGTTCATAGGAACAGAAGTGTATTATGTAAATTGGATCTGAAGCGCGGAATATTTAACAATAAAATAATTTTTCGTAATTTTTTGTTGTTAGTGAGCCGAAAAGAAAATTGACGATTAAGGTTTGGAATAGTGATAATATAAAATATCAGTCGTTAGAATGTAGGTCTTGAAAACATATGCTGGACTTGTTTCCTGTCATGTCATGCAAAAGTTAGAACACAATCACAGACAAGGGTCCGTATATCACCGTATATCATCCGGCTTCACGGTTCAAATTCAATCCACTTGATTCCGTCGCGACAAAGCCCTGCAGGTCACAGAATACAGTTTTTTTTTGTTTTTTTTTTATGCGCTTTGGCACCTACTAATGTCAGGCAGCTCACTTCCTTCAACTTCCTTCCCTAAACGGATTTGCCCACCAAAACGGGCAATGGTTTCCAGAAGCATGACAAAAATAAAACTTTTTTTTTTAAACCAAAATATTTTACTCCATCTTGGTCGGATACTACACACCAAAAACTTTCCAGATAATGCAAGCGGTTGACACAATATTCCACACAGTAGCTTACTCTTGTACTGATTACAAGCAGCTAAATCTTTACCCACTCAGACCACTGCCATGAATAAAACAAATTACATTTTTAGTATAATTTTGATAGTCTGCTGATGCGGCGCCCGTGCCAACCCCACACACTGAAATAGCGCAAAACTGTGCACTCTGTTACTGACACATGCCCAAGGATATGCTCAAATATAGGTCACTCATCAAGTCAATGTGCGTAAGTGTCGGTGAGCGAGCGGCGCATTGAGTTTTATTCTAAAGAAATGCGCGCTACAAATAACCAATTATTATCAATATCATGTATTATTATTTTTCAGGTCTTGGGGTCCAGCAGCGAGCCACGGACCAGCTACGTTTGAGTTGAGATCCCGTTCAAAAAACAAAGCTTCACCCTCAGGACTGTCCAACCCGCTGTATGAAACAGGAGAAATGGACTCATGAGCAGCAAAACTTCAGCATCATTTGCAGTTTACTTGGGCAGCTACGCTTGCCAAATACCGACTTGATTTGTATGTGTGTTTAGTTGTCTGAAGAGGTTTTTTTTTTTAACATAATTGTCTCGTCGTATTATGGAAGAAACTGGGAGTGTGATAAAACAATGATTGTGTTGAAAGTCTTTTTTAGAAATTTGTTCAGGACTTGACGTACTTAGGTTTTCAGATTTGTGCAGAATGCCTCGTCATATTACGTATTTGACGTAAGCGTTGTAAATCAGTAATTATGCTGAAAGCGTTTTTTTTTGTTTTTTTTTTTAAAGTATTTATGTAGAACTTTGACGTAGAGGATCATTAAGAAATGATGTTTCTGCAAACCTTGTTGCCTCCACCAGAACGTCAAAAAGTTGACCAAATGAGACTGACGTCAAAATATACGTAATATAGTGACGTAAAAGGCCATATTGAAATATTATCTTATCTATTCATAGATTTCAGGGACGGAATGCGCGAATTTACAGAACATCGGACAAACGTTCAGTTGTTTTCGTCAGTTGTTTTTTGGTTTTGTTTTGTTTTTCCTTTGCCTCTTTTTAAAGCGTAACGAGCATGAACTGTTTCAGGGGGGTACTTCTTCGCTGTCAGTGTAAGTGGACAGTGGATTGGACACTTTGGCAATTGTTAGGAAGTCTTGCCCGCACTGAGAAGAGAGCACAGTTATGGCTGCTTGAACGGGAAAAGTTACTTACACTACTGGGCATTGTATTATTGTCTTTCCTGACTGTTCATGCGTCTACTCATGCCGAAACTTTGTTCAAATCATTCCTCGTGTAGTTATTTGATAAAATGAATAAAAAAAATGTCGTTTACATGCGCTTAATGCTCGGTTAAATAGTGAAAATGTCTCTATGTTTTGTTTTGGGAGTTACGCTGGAAAGGTCATATCTTTAAAAGGCGTTTTTTTTTTAGTTATTTGTCGTAAAATGTCGTTTAACATGGACTTAATACCCGGTTAAACAGTAAACTGTCTCTCTAAGTTTTATTTTAGCAGTTACGCTGGCAAACTCATAAAGGCGTTTTATTAGTTAATCTGAGTATTATGTTCAACCTTTACTACAGGTGTGTGCAATATATATTCATTTTTTATTATTTGTGCAATGTTCATGTTGTTCATCACCATCTTGTTCATGTCTGCCAGCATGTAATTTTCATTAGGCTGCGACTGTATCTGTTGTAGAATGTAGAATTTAGAAAAAATGAGCATTTTTATCAGAATTAATATTCATTTACATTTGTTTAGCTTTTGTTCGGACGTGTTGTATGCGTGTATGAGAGTGCATTATTAAAATCGTATCACTTTTCACTCAGAAATTCTGGAGCGTTTGATTTTGTCATTAATATTCTTTTATGTGGAATTTTTATGTGCGACAAACCTGTAGAGAAAAGAAAAAGCAAAGAATGTAAACAAAGACGAAACTCGACAATGGCAACAACAACAACAACAGCAACAACCAAACACAGAAGCATTCCACCATGACAACAAGATGAAAATGTACAACAACAACAACAACAACAACAACAAAGAAAAACTAAGGAAGGAGAGAAATTCTGTTTGATTCTGGTTGTCTGTACCATGAGTTGTTTTGGTGTCGCTGCATCTGCTAGACTGGATGTTAGAGTGGGTGCAAATAGTCCGTGTGTGTGTGTGTGTGTGTGTGTGTGTGTGTGTGTGTGTGTGTGCTTTAAGCGCAGCGAGTCCTTGGCACTTGTAGAGCAGCGCTCTATAAAAACTGTGTTTATTATCATTATTTTTTTTCTCAAAAACCAACAACACGGAAAATACAAAAAAGCAACAATGACACACCACCACCATCACCACTAACAAAATAAAAGCAGGAATCCGAGTACCCATCAGCTAAATCCAGATTGATTGTGAAAGAACACAAGATCTTCGAAATACAATTCAAAAGCCACAGGCCTTTTGGAAGAGAAAACAGCCCACTCGTGCCCACGTTGAGTCTTGTAGGAAGAAACGCAAAAGGACGGGCCTCATGCAAATTTCATCAGCTGCTACAAAGGATTGATTTCGTCTCCTCGCAACCTTTTAGAAGCTCGAATAAACGTTGCCTAACAACTGATTGATACCCCCTCATTCCCTCCCTCCGTCCCTCCCACAGAGGCTCCCCTCTTCTCTCTCAGCTCCAGTTTCGTTTCTGTCAAGGTTCTTGCTGTTGAAAAGAATATGTTCACCAACTGAGATCTCTCTCTCTCTCTCTCTCTCTCTTTTTCTCTCTCTCTCTCTCTCTTTCTCTCTCTCTCTCTCTCTTTCTCTCTTTCTCTCTCGTAATTTGTGATCTGCCATTGCAAGGTTGCCTATATGGAATTTTTACTGAGCATGTTTTAAGTTGATATTGTTAAACGTAAAACTGTTTCCCTGTATTTTCACCAGTGAATTAAAAAGTGAAATAAATCTGTTTACACCAAGGTTCTTGCTAAGCCATGGAGCCCCCATCCCTACCAGTCTCCTGTTGGGATGTTGCAGTATAAGGCTTTTTACGTACTGTTGTAAGTACTAATGAGAATTAATGAATGGGGCGGTCGGTGGTCTAGTGGTTAAGAGACCTGTCACCAATGCGAGAGGTCGGGGGTTCGAGTCCCACTCGGGGCAAAGAATATTTCTTCTCGTATGTGGCACCGATCATTCGGGCCGATCGTCGGGGGTTCTCTCCGGGTACTCCGGCTTCCTCCCCTTCTGCTTTGGAAATGTTCAGCCCACAAAATTAGAAAAATAAATGCAATTCTAAATTCCGAAATTTAAAATAGCTGAGCTGACCCTTCGCACCACGTGATTGTAAAGTGTTATGTCCAGTGTGTGAGAGAATGTGTGTGATTCACGTGAGCGTGCGTGTTGGGTTCAGTTCGCGGCGCTTTGAGCCGATTCATGAAATTGGGAAAAGCGCCTATACAATACTCATTATTATTATTATTAAATATACAACAACAACAAATTTTAAATACCTATTACAGGATTCTATGCAATGTATAAAGTTAACCTTTATTGTCCAAACAAAACAACAAACAGAAATGAAGAGAACAGTAACAGCCTCAGCTTTCAAAGAGTCATACGATAGGATACTATACAGTCCAATGCAGTGCTACGTACCTTAAAATGCTTTGAATAAACAAGAAACAAACAAAGAGACAAGCAACAACAACAACAACAAAATCGAGGAAAACTGGTTTAGCCAGACAAACTTTTCTCGTGTGGAAAAACAAAAAGAAGAGGGTGGGTGTTTGGGAGTTTAACGTCCTTTCCACCACGAATGGGCGTGATCAAAGACGGCCGGGCAACGTTTTGTTTTTAGTTTTTTTGGGTTGTTGATACTTTCGTTGATTTTCATGTTTCCTTTTGTCTTCCTATGCCCAAAGAGGGTTGGAAAAAAAACTTGACTTGACTTGACTTGACTTGACTTGACTTGACCACGACTGGGCGAAATCAAAGACGGGGCAACGAGGAAAAGGCCAGCACAAATATTTTGGCCCCAGTCAGGATTCGAACTCACGACCCGAACATTGACAGTCCAAAGTCCAACGCTCTACCCATTCGGCTATCCCAGCTCACCCAAGGAAGCAAAAGAAGAGGGGCACAGCAAAGATTTCATTTCATGGAGAGCCCCCCCCCCCCCCCTCCCGTTAGTTTTGCGTACAGAATGTGCTTGTGTTGGCCATCCGACTACTTCGCTTTCAAGCATCCCGAACCGAAAATGCCGGCTGCCACTACCAGCAGTCCTGACTAATCTTAATCCTGATCGGCATCAGAAATCAGCACGCAACGCTTTCTCCATTTGTGTGGACCAGCATGCTTTGCGAGGCACACACGGCCTCCAACCTCAGCCCTAGATCTCTACCGCCAAAATGCAAAATGGCTCAAGTGTTTCTCAGATCTAAAGCTCTTATAGGGCCTTTTGCCAGATGGCGTAGATCTGTCTTGACGTCAGGCGTGGGTCGTCTAAGGCGACAGCGAGGTGACGTTCATTTTGCGGCAGGAAATGTGATGCTGTCCGCGAATAAACAGCAGGTTCCGGCCGCCCGGACTTAGCACGCCATTGATGTCCAAGGCAGGACGCGCCTCTTTTGCTGGAGAGCCGATTGCCTCCCCTTCTGGCTGATTGCCGCCTTTGACGGTGCCTGGTTAGGAAGGGTGTTTAGGGGAGGTGGGGCATGGGGGGGGGGGGACGGGGAGAGGGTAGGGGGAAGGGCGGCGGAGGGGGTGTGTTTGTGGCTGGGGGAGGTGTGGTGGTGCTGAAGGGGATGATGGCGTATAGTGTAATTGTGCTGTGATGTTGATGAGGGGGGCGGGGGGAGGAGGGGGTGTAATCGTGCTTGTTCTTCATAGGTGACTCTAGAGTTTGGGGTGGGGGTGGGGGGTGGGGGTGGGGCAGAGCCAGCAACTGACGGAGTGGAGCCCTGGGAGGTAAGGGGGGGGGGCTCTCTCTTCTGCGCACCAGCTTACCGGGAACCAAGCTCTCCGATGTAAGAATCGTTCACTGAAAGGGAAAACGTCTTGCTATAAAAGTCCGAAGACCGATCTGAGAATCGCAGAAGAGACTAGAAGCCCGTGTAGCGATGCGCTGCTTCTCGGTACGTCTGATAACATGACTGAGAAATCTGCAGCACTGTGCAGGCGGTCAGCTAAGGACAGGATCAGTGAATGACCTGAGCCAGAGGTCAGTTCAGGACAGCGTGTATTGAAGTATGGCTCCGCTACTGTGGTCGCTACTCGCTCTTGAACTCTCTCTCCTTTCTGGTGGTGCTACTCACACTGAAGGTGAGCGAATGCTTTTTTTATTTTTAAATAATCTTTTTAATTTATGTTTAACATATTTTCTTATCTATACAAGCACGAAAGAGGACAGAAAAATGAATACTCACGAGTTTTTTTTAATTAAAAAAACAAACAAAAACATGTTTATTCCGTTGCTGAGAAATGGAAAGCGCACAAGTGGAATATTGACAATAATGGTTTTGTTGTTGTTGTTGTTTTAAAGATATGTACAGTCGTTTACAGCAAACGAGACACGACGTGTTAAAGAACTGACAGTCTGCTCACGAGCTTTTTTTGGAGAAATGCAAAGCGCACGACAAAACCGGGATATTCACAGTCTGTAGTTTTATTCAGCCATTAACACAAAGTAGGAGGTGTTCGTGTTAAAGACCTGGGCCCGCATGTAAAAGTCGAGGTGAATTTAACCCACGGCTACGGGCCTAACCCAGCCTAGGACAAAAAACCCAAAACAAAATTAAATAAAAAAAAAAAAAAAAAACAAACAAAAAAAAAAACCCGAAGCGAAGAAAGGTAGAAAAAATCCTTCTCTAACAGCTTAGGCACCATGTTGGAATGGACCCGCTTTCTGCTTAAACAAAACAACAACAACAACAACAACAGAAAATTTAACCATAGAGCTAGTTTAGTTCGAGGTTAGACTTTAACCCGGGGCTAAAATCCCTAACCTCGACTTTTCCATGTGGGCCCTGATGTTCTATAATTGTAATTTTGCTGGTTTTATTTTGTTCACTGCTTCTCGCGCATAAATGGATATTTGTCTGTATCTGATACTGGATCGATTGTTGTACTGTTTTCAACTTCATTAATTTTGACAGTCTACACACCAGACGGCAAATGTAATACTATAAATACCAGTGAAAGGAACGGTCAGAATTTAAAAAAAAAATCACAAAGTCTTTCGGTATCAGTGGTGGGTTTCTCAATGGTACCTGCTCGTTAGGACAACATTCAATTCAATTTAATTTTTCATTCAATTCAATTCAATTCAATGCAATTCAATTATTCCAGTTTGGACAATTTATTTTCACCGACGTTAAAAAAAAAGAAAAGACTATAATATTAACTTGAAGGAGGTACACATGTACACATCTCTCCCTCCCCACGCACAAGCACACACACACACACACACACACACACACACACACACACACACACACACACACACACACACACACACACACACACTGTTTCAGTCCTCTGATGGCCAACGAGACAACTTGAAAACTGGGTAATCCTATCCTGGTGGTACATCCGTATCTGTCATGACTGCGCAGGGGACGATGGGTACCGCTATAGCGCACCACTAGATCCTGACCACATTCTCAGATTGTGGTGGGACGTGGATTACAAGACGAGCACCGTGAACTTCCGGCTGCGCGCGCATCACGAGTCCAGGCTGTGGTTCGGCGTAGGATTCTCTGATTACGGAAAGATCAGTAACGCGGACATTGCTGTATTCTGGACAGATCCTGAAGGGGTCAACCATTTTCAGGTTAGTGGCAAAACCAACAACAACAACAACAACAACCACAACAACAACAACAACAACAACAAAATTGTTTATATTTTTCCAAAGCTTTGTTACAAGCAGAGCTTTGTGTGAAACAACAACAACAACAACCACAACAACGACAACAACAACAACAACAAAATTGTTTATATTTTTCCAAAGCTTAGTTACAAGCAGAGCTTTGTGTGAAACAACAACAACAACAACGACAACAACAACAACAACAAAATTGTTTATATTTTTCCAAAGCTTTGTTACAAGCAGAGCTTTGTGTGAAACAACAACAACAACAACCACAACAACGACAACAACGACAACAACGACAACAACAACAATAACAACAACAACAAAATTGTTTATATTTTTCCAAAGCTTTGTTACAAGCAGAGCTTTGTGTGAAACAACAACAACAACAACGACAACAACGACAACAACAACAACAACAACAACAACAACAACTCCGATTAACGGTTCTTTGACGGCTCTTACTGCAGCAAACACGAGTATAATCAAAGTGCAACACTCCTACTAGGCCAAATTTAAATCCACACAGACATAAATTAATTACGACTTTGTTAGTAAGCCCACTGGTGCATAGCCCCAAACTTACTCAATGGGAATTGAGTTAATTTTTGTTTTGTTTGCCGAGGTGTAACTCTGTACAATTTGCATTTTTTTTTTTTTTTTTTTGTGAAGCAGACAGGTCAATATTCTGTTTTGTGATCAGTAATACGTAGTGTAGTGGCCCCCGTAGTGTAGTGATTAACACTTCGGACCATGGACCGGGAGACCCGGGTTCGAGTCCCAGCCGAGGCAAGGTCGGCTCCTACCCAGAGCGGGTGTGCTTTGGGCCCAATGGGGAGGCTGTTGCCACACAGCCGAGCTTCACCCACTTCACGGGTGCGACTTTGGGGGGTGCTTCCCTTGTATTGGTATGACACGTCTTATGATGTGGATGATTACACGGCCCTCACCGCAGGTGCCGTAGTTCCCGGGCCTGGTTAATGCCGGGATATTTATGACAGGAAGCGTGGAATGCGCCCCTGTCCCGCAGTCCCAAACCAAACGGACCTCCATAGCATCATCTTACCATCATCCTCATCTCCATCATCATGCATAATGAAAATTGCTCCAACTTCCGAGCCCTCCGTGGATTCCACCCATTACCAAGGAGGAACACCACTGGAGCCGGCAAAGAGATGGAGCAGCCAAAAAAAAGAAAAAAGTAATACGTTATTATCTTGTATCACTGATGCTGAGCAGGATGGCTGGACGGATGAGGAGGGGACGCTGTACATTGACAGTCACCAGGACTACAGACTGACTTCAGCGAGCGCCACGCGTCACGTGACCACTCTTGAATTCTCGAGGTCATTCGACACTTGCCACGACCACGACTACCAGTTCGATGTAAGTGTAGACATCTCCCATTTTCAAACGTAGACGTTGACTAGGGGAGCCGGGATAGCCGAATGGTAGAGCAATGGGCTTTCACTGCTAGGGCCGTGAGTTCGAATCCCGGATGAGGTCAAATATTTGTTCTGGCCTTTTTCTCGTTGCCCAAGTCTTTGATATCACCCTTAAGTGATTGGAAAAAAGACGGTAAACTCTCAAACACCCACCTACCCACCCATCATCGGCCTGGGGGTGGGTGGGTGTTTGGGAGTTTAACGTCCTTTTCCACCACATAAGGGTGGTATCAAAGACGGGGCAGCGAGAAAAAGGCCAGCACAAATATTTGACCCCAACCGGAATTCGAACTCACGACCCGAGCATTGAAAGTCCAGCGCTCTACCATTCGGCCACCCCGGCTCCCCATCATCTGCCTGTCATAGCCCACAACGTATGTTAACTGTTTCAGAACGGCACAACACATATTGTGTACTTCCTGGCGCCTGGCAGTCCTGGTGCTGTGATCGGCACGCGACTGTCTCGTCTTGATCATGGGCTGCAGCGCGTTCAGCTCCTCAAACCTGACCTGCCTGACGTCACCCCACCGGATGACGTATGGACCTTTGACGTCACTGCTCCTGAGGTGCGTAAACTTTCCGTTCATATGATGTTGTCTACGACAAGGTCTCTTTGACTTGTTTTTGTACGAACCATTTGCGAGCCACAATTTTCTAATTCATGCCCATTAGTGAGATCATCACATCATGAGTTCTCAGTATATTTCGTGTTATGAAGACTTCATCACTGGAGAAAGTAAAGAAAGTATAAAGTGCAGCCATTGCGTAATATAGAAACTATAGTGCTGTTTGTGATTGAAATGATCAGTGTTCATTTCGACACTGATGCCGTTCTGGTAAGTTTGCCCTTTGTAATGATCAAGATTTGTGGCTTTCTTTATGAGTCACTTGACTTCCCTTGTCGACGAGAATTTCACTCGTCATGTCTGCGAGTTTTCTGACATTCGTTTCATTTCAATTCAATTCAATTCAATTCAATTCAATTCAATGCAATGCAATGCAATGCAATGCAATTCAATTCAATTCGTTCACACACAGGTGCACGTACCGTCAAAAGAGACGACATACTGGTGGTATGTGACTCGGCTGCCTCACTTCAAATCCAAGCATCACGTCATCAAGGTAAGGACAGGGTGGGCGTTTTGAGTTTGCCGTCCTTTTCCACCACATAAGGGTGATATCCAAGACAGGGTAATGAGGACAAAGCCAGCACACATGTTTGGCTTCCAACCGGTATGCCAACTCACGACCCGAGCATTGAGAGTCCAACGCTCTTCCGCTCGATTATGCCGGCTTCCGTCTAAGTAAGGACAGGGGTGGGTGGGGTGTGTGTTTGGGGTTTAACGTCCTTTTCCACCACATACGGGTGATATCAAAGACGGGGTAACGATGAAAAACTAAGTAAGGACAGACCTACTGAAACCCAGAAATACTTATAGAAAGAGACATACAAATAGGAACAGACATACTGATAGGAAATACTTGTGCCATCAACCCACTAACCAGTAAACCAACCAACCAACCAACCAACCAACCAACCAACCAACCAACCAACCAACCAACCAACCAACAGTCTTGATATCACCTGATATTACCTTGGACTATGCTTTCTTCGTGTTCCAGTACGAGGGTTTGATCCAGGAGGGTCACGAGGGCCTCGTTCACCACATGGAGCTGTTCCACTGTCAGACAGACCCCGACACACACGTTCCTCTCTATAACGGACCGGGACAAGCGGAGCAGAAACCGCCAGAACTGGCTTCGTGTAGACAGGTCATTGGGGCGTGGGCCATGGGGGCACAGGTGAGTAGACAGTTCCTCCCCCCTCCCCTTCCCCCACCTCTCTCTCTCTCACACACACACACACACACACACACACACACACACACACACACACACACACACACACACACACACACATTTACTCAGTGTTGAGGCTTGCCCCCCCCCCCCCCCCCCCGTACCCCCGCCCCTCATACGCCCCCCCCCCCCAAAAAAAAAACAAAACAAAAAAAACAACAACAACAACAAACAAAAAACAAAAACAAAAACAAAACAACCCCAACCAACGATCCAGAAACAATACATCTTCAAATAGAAAGAACATTAAAAAAGAAACAACAGCAAGGAAACAAAACAAAAAACGAAGAAACAAACAAAGCGAAAATCGAAAACGAAAACAAAACGAAGTACACAAAAACAACACAACAACAACAACGACACACTTTCACCCCAAACAAACAACAAACAAACAACAACAATAAAAACAAAACAACAAGAAAAACAGCAATAAAAACAAACCAAACAAAGAAAACACTAAACAAACACAAAAACCCCAACAACAACAACAACAACAACAAAAACAACAATAAAAACAAAACAAACAAACAAAACACTAAACAAACACAAAAACCCAACAACCCCCCCAAAAAAGAAACAAGCAAACAAGCAAACAAACTTACAAACAAACAAACAAACAGAAAGTGGCAGTAGATGGTCACAAATATCATTTCTAAAACGCAAGCACCGGAAATTTGTCAATAATGGATGATATAAGTATACTGATTCAGTCCGCATGCAAACTATCAACGAAAGTTCAGCCAATGTCACTCACTCGATGGTGTGCCACTTTCAGGCAATGGTGTATCCGGAGGAAGCTGGTGTTCCGATTGGCGGGGAGAACTTTTCTCCCTACTTTCTGCTGGAAATCCACTACAACAACCCCAAGCACAAGAAGGGTAAAGTCTGCAAGCTTATGGGTGATAACTCCAAGTTTCTTGTGGGAATTCTCGGCCTTTGAATCGAAACTGAGGTCAAATCAGAAGATGACTCGCGTTTTCGTTCACAGACCTATTCCAGTATTTTTAGCCAATCGGAAGAAGTTCAAACTTCGCTGCAGTTCAGGGGCCCCACAAGCTTTGTCGTGACAATAAGGACCAACCGGTCGTGTATTATACTTAACTCTTAAAAGCCAACCCCAAAATCGATATTTTACTTGAAATCTTCAGATCACTAAAAGCCACTTCGAGCCACTATTATGCAGTCTGCAGCGATCTCGAGCCTTGCGTGGAAGGCCGACGCCTTGCGCAATAGTGGCTTGAAGTGGCTCCTACTGGTGTGCAGTGGCTTGCTCTTTTTAACCCGTCTTATCATACAGCGGGCAGGGGCTGGTCGGGTACAGGACTGTCAAGAGACAAAGACCATGGCATGTAGTTTGTAATGTGAACACTTGATGATACCCAAGACGCTTATGCTGCATCGGCAATGAGCTACCGCATACTTGCGGAAGAAGTGTCACCGCTTGTGTGCCCTCGCAACAGCTACATGTACTAGGGGTTTCGAAAAACGTCCGGGTGGGTGGGTGGGTTGGGGGTGTTTGGGGGTTCATTTCCACCACATACGGGTGATATGAAAGACGGGGCAACGATGAGAAAGCCAGAACAAATATTTGGCCCCAACCGGGATACGAACTCACGACCCGAGCATTACAAGTCCAACGCTCTACCATTCGACCACCCCAGCTCCCCGAAAAACGCCCGCTTATTCCTAACCTATCGTTACCTCGTGTGCGATACATGATAATTATCATTCAAAACCTGAGTTTCAGTCAGGCCTGTCAAATCTATATTATCTGCATACCGTTAATGTCTCCTTCAGGTGTCGTGGATTACTCAGGCCTGCGGTTCCACGTGACCAAACAGCTGCGCGCGCACGACGCGGGCATCATGGAGCTGGGGCTGGAATATACGGACAAGATGGCGATACCACCAAGACAGACACTGTTTGCTCTGACAGGTTACTGCACGCAGCAATGCACAGATATTGTAAGCTGGCTTTAGTTTTTGTTGTTCAGCTTTGGTGATCTTACCATCATTTGATATTGTTTGGAGCCTCTCATTAACTCAGTCTCTACTGTGAAAGGGGATGACTGGAGCAACAAAAGTTGGTTTTTATGATCATACCCAGTGTCAAATACTGTTTGGCCCAAGGTGTGCCCAGATGTGAGCTGGATACTGGAGACAACACGGGCTGTTCAGTGGGCGTCGGACGAATTTGCATTTGAGCATGAGAACTGGCCATCTTGCTGCTCGCTTGAATCAGACGCATTCACTCACACCCCCGGACATCAGCACGTGGCGCGAATGATCAGCTCCACCATTTAAGTTTTGGAATTTAGAATTGCATTTTTTTTTTTTTCGCATTGGCTTGACATTTTTGACACTTCAACATTACGAGCTGATTGGAATTTCTTGTTTAACTATCCAGGGACTTCCTCCGTCAGGCATCACAGTCATTGCCTCCCAGTTGCATACCCACCTGACAGGCAAACGGGTGGTAACTCGGCACGTGCGCTACGGGGTGGAGCTACCCAACCTGAACAGGGACGATCACTACAGCCCGCACTTCCAGGAAATCCGACGTTTGCAGTATCCCACTGCTGTGCTGCCAGTACGTGTGTGTGTGTGTGTGTGTGTGTGTGTGTGTGTGTGTGTGTGTGTGTGTGTGTGTGTGTGTGTGTGTGTGCCGGTGCCGGTGTGTGTGTGTGTGTGTGTGTGCGTGTGTGTGCGTGCGTGCGTGCGTGCGTGCGTGCGTGCGTGTGTGTGAACAGCATTCGTGTTTTGATTTTCCCCAAGGAAAAATGGATGATAGTGTAGTTTGATAAAGACAGACAAGTTTGTTGTCACTGAACAATACGCAAAGAGAGTAAACAAGCATGCGCAATGATGATGATGGAACCAGCCTGGTCTTTGATGGTCTTTGATGGTCTTTGGTGGTCTCGGGGGTGCCACTTATTTTTAGGGGTCGTTAGATACACAAGTCAGTTTGTTCCCTAGGGTTTTTTTTCTTCCCCTAATTAGTGAATTTTAACACAATAATAATGGAAGACTCCACACCTGTCAATCAAAAGGGTCGAGCCCCCCAAAATTCAGCCAATCGCGTCCCGCGGCATAATGAGCACAACACATGGCATGGCACACTGCAACGATGGAAGCGCATGTAATATGATAAGACTGGAGCATACCGGCCCCCGTAGTGTAGTGGTTAGCACTTCGGACTATGGACCGGGAGACCCGGGTTCGAATCCCAGCCGAGGCAAGCGGGATTTTTCCGTCCTAGGTCGGCTCCTACCCAGAGCGGGTGTGCTATGGGCCCAATGGGGAGGCTGTTGCCACACAGCCGAGTTTCACCCACTTCACGGGTGCGACTTTGGGGGTGCTTCCCTTAGTATGACACGTCTTATGATGTGGATGATTACACGGCCCCGCAGGTGCCGTAGTTCCCGGGCCTGGTTAATGCCGGGATATTTATGACAGGAAGCGTGGAATGCGGCCCTGTCCCGCAGTCCCAAACCACATGGACTTCCATAGCATCATCTTACTATCATCCTCATCTCCATCATCATGCATAATAAAAATTGTCCCAGCTTCCGAGTCCTCCGTGGGTTCCACCCATCACCTGGGAGGAACACCACAGGAGCTGGCAAAAGAGTTGGGGCAAAAGAAAAAAAAAATGGAGCATGGAAAGAAAGCAGTAGGTCCACTGACGGAACAAAAACACCATTACGTCGATGTCTTTCATCCTAAAAATCACCCCTTTTCTCATACATTGACTTCATGGACGTACTGTGTTTTGCCAATATACGGCAGAATAAAGGGGTGGGGCTTTGGCCACGGGCCTCAGTTGCCGAGTGGAGTCGTCTATTATGAGATTGCGTGGGAAAAAGACTGTTTATGTTTTTTCAAAAAGAATCAAACTTTCTTTTGTGCAGGGAGACGCATTGATAACGACGTGTGACGACAGCACTCTTGATCGGGATCACGTGACTGTGGTGAATTTTCTTGTTAAACCACTGGATCCAGTGTGTGTGTGTGTGTGTGTGTGTGTGTGTGTGTGTGTGTGTGTGTGTGTGTGTGTGTGTGAGAGAGAGAGAGAGAGGGAGAGAGAGAGAGAGAGAGAGAGAGAGAGAGAGAGAAAGAGAGAGAGAGAAAGAGAGAGAGAGAGAGAGTGAGAGAAAGAGAGAGAGAGAGGGAGAGAGAGAGAGAGAGAGAGAGAGAGAGTGAGAGAAAGAGAGAGAGAGGGAGAGAGAGAGAGAGAGAGAGAGAGAGAGAGAGAGAGAGAGAGAGTGTTAACATTTGTATGAATTGAAGCATACAAGATGTGAGCAACACCACAACCAATTACGCAGTCACCTCCAAATAAAACAAAAGAACAAACAGTGAAAAACAAAAACAGGCAAAGACAACCAACACTCAAGTAGCCTACACTCATCCCCAGTTTGTATATCATTTTCAGGGAGGTTTGTCGATCCAGCAAGAGATGTGTGTGAATTACATCCACTACTACCCGCGTGTGGAACTGGAAGTGTGCAAAAGTTCTATCGACACTCGCTCTCTTGGGGCCTTCTTCCAGTTCTTGCATGAGTGAGTGCATCGTAGTCGGCACCATCATCATTATAATCATCATCATCAGTTGTCGACGTCTTTGTCATCAACAAAAACATCTTCGTTGTCGTCATCGCCACCAGCACATGCATCGCAGGCACTGATCCTCATCGTCGTTGTCATCGTAACAGTGGCCTCGGCAGAGTTTTCGCTATCTTTATAGTCGTCACTGTCTTTGTTTAAAATAGGGGGTGCCGGCACGGTCGAGAGCGGTAGAGCATTGGACTTTGAGTACTCGGGTCCTGAGTTCGAATCCTGGGATTGGGAGTGCAAAAAAAAAAAAAAAAAAATTGTGCTGGCCTTTTTCCTCGTTGCCCCGCCTTTTGATATCACTCTTATGTGTTGGGAAAAGGACGTGAAACTCCTAAACACCCACCCACCGTCAAAATAAAATACTGCAAACGCCAATATCGAAAAACTAGAACACGGTGTATAAACCAAGAATCTTATCACTTTTCACTGTGCACGAGCACTGTTCATGCTTGTCCCGCCGATCCTTTTGATTTCGTCAAGGATTTCTCCTAATATAACTCGTGGACAAAGACAATGATAATTATTCACCTTCAGCTGGAGCCTCTTCCCGAGGTTTGGGTTTTCCGAGCTGCGTGCATGCATATATCTCTCGAAACTGTACGGCCAGTTCTTCAGTGAACATAATGCGGCAGACTTCGAGTACATGTACATGACTGCTATGACTCTATGACTAAAATACCATACCTCATAAGCGATCTGCAGTTTGCATCTTATTCTCTGATAATTTCATGTCCTTGTCCTCAGAATGGAGAACCAACCCACCTCCCCAGCAGCCAGTCCCACGGAGAATTACGAGGCCGTCTCGTGGACACCCCTCAACGTCCATCTACTGACGTCATTGTACAGAGATTCTCCGCTGTCCATGCAATGCAACCAATCGGATGGCAGACGCTTTCCGGTCAGTATGTTTACTTCTTGCTAGGCACTAAAATTATTATTATTATCATTATTATTATTATTACAACTACCATGATATATTAACTACATGCTATGTGCATATTCATCTAGTCCTTACACTACGTGTTTTCCATTAATCTACGCTGAGCCAGATGGACTGGTCTGACGGCTTACTTCAGCCATTCTTTACCTCTGCGTTGCCTGTTACTGATTAAAATACCCCCCCTCCCCCCCCCCCCCCCCACACACACACCGGGCAGACACACACACAAACACACACGATACCCGTCGAATGACAGCTTCAATGTTCACATGAAATTCATCATCAGATGGGTTTAACTGCAGCCACTGAGTTTCGCTAACTCAGTTTCTTTTGTTTTTGTTTTCAGGGCCAGTGGGAAGGGATGTCACAACCTCATATACAACTTCCGCTTCCGGCCCCCACGCGGAACTGTCCGGGTGCGGTCTAATGTGCGCATGGACAGGAAGTGTGACTTCATTTATCGCAAAGACGACGCCCGAAGATTCCATTTGTATAAATCCACAATACTGAAACCCAAAGCAGATCAATAAAATCACTGGCAATGCTTGATATTTCATTTCAGTTTGTCAGTCTTACACCCCCACCCGCCCAAGTCGAAAACAAACAAGCAAGAAATGCACGAACAATTCGAACCCCCCAAAACGACTCAGTGACACGGACGGACCCCCCCGAAACTTGAAACAAACAAACACTGAAACAGAGAACAACAACAACAACAAAAATAAACCAACAACCGGAAACAACAACAACAACAAAACAAAAACGGAAAAACCCAAAAACAACCACCAAAATATCCAAACAACAACAAAATTACTGAACTGGCGACTAAACTGAAACGCAAATAACAATCCAAACAAACACAATCAACACAAGATCACACTCTCAAATCAAACAAGACATTGACAGGACACACAGGACAGTTGGAGTGCACATTGTTATTTCATCCTTTAAATGTGTGATATGAGTTTTCGAAATTGGGGGAAATTTATGAGTTCCGAATCCGTTCGCCACAGCCTGTGGAAGAGGCCAAGCACTGGCTGCGCAAGGGAGGTTATCTATTAAGGCAAAGCCAGTGCACTTCCTTGCCGGAAGTTTACGGTGCCCATGTGGTTTTCGTAAGGTTGTCGGAGCGAGGAAAGTTCGTGTAAAAAATCAATGGATTCCTCTTCTTCATCTTCCTCAGACAGCAGCGACAATGAACTTGACGAAGAGACAAAACGTAGCGTCAAAAACCTGGCGAATCAGTTGTTGAAAAAAATGAAAAACGACGGACTGATCGCGGAACTGCAAGGGTAGGTTATCGACATTGGTACTGAACACTTATGCAGCATACTTTGTGAAATGATGGCAGCTTTCTTAGTTTGAAATTACTAGGAGATACAAGCCTTAAGGAGGGAAGGGAGGGTACAGGTGGCGGTGGTGGGGGTCAGGGTTGGTGATTTGCGTTTCGGCTTTTCTTTGCCATTGTGTTACAGTTAGAAATAATAATGGTATGTCTGTTGTCATCAGAGATAGCGTTCTGAGTATTTTACGCACGCAGACCTTATCGCTAACAACACTTTTATGTGGCGTTTATTATCAGATAATCTCAAATTCAGTTGAATTGTGCACTTACACAATGTCGCTAACTTGGATAGATTGTAAAGTCTGCATGTACGATTCAGGGGGAAGTGGGTTGGAAATGGATACATTCTTTTTTGTTTTGACCCATACAGTGCCCACAGTAGTGATGGTGGACTCAAGCAGCAGCAACAAACAGAAGAGAAGGTTCAATATGGAATCTGCAGCAGGTAAATGTTTCACTGTTTTGAAAACCTGGCATGTTTTGTTACTTTTACAAATTATGCATAGAACTTTATCTTTGTGTTTTGGTCTTGCAAACGATGCAGTAGACATGCACAAGTATACACAGTACTTCACACTTTCAGTACAATACTAACATGTCACTCTACACAGTGCACTTGTAGTGGGGTTTGGAAAAGGACGTTAAAACTCCCAAACACCCACCCACCCTTGTAGTGGGGTTAAAAACTTTTACAATTTTAGGGTCAAAAGTTAAGTATTCCTTGGAGTTGGAGCACAAAATAGTAAGTGACCCACCCAACACCTGATCTATATTCCTTTTTTTTTTTTTTTTTTTTGCTGCCCCAACTTTTTGCCAGCTCCAGTGGTGTTCCTCCCAGGTCATGGGTGGAACCCACGGAGGACTCGGAAGCTGGGACAATTTTCATTATGCATGATGATGGAGATGAGGATGATAGTAAGATGATGCTATGGAGGTCCATGTGGTTTGGGACTTCGGGACAGGGCCGCATTCCACGCTTCCTGTCATAAATATCCTGGCATTAACCAGGCCCGGGAACTACGGCACCTGCGGTGCCGGTCGTGTAATCATCCACATCATAAGACGTGTCATACTAAGGGAAGCACCCCAAAGTCACACCTGTGAAGTGGGTGAAGCTCGGCTGTGTGGCAACAGCCTCCCCATCGGGCCCATAGCACACCCGCTCTGGGTAGGAGCCGACCTAGGTAGGAAAAATCCCGCTTGCCTCGGCTGGGATTCGAACCCGGGTCTCCCGGTCCATAGTCCGAAGTGCTAACCACTACACTACGGGGGCCGGTCCTGATCTATATTCCATACTGCCAGCCCTGTATGTAGGCTGAAGAAAAGAATAAAAGCAAAAATTCACGTGTCCAGAAAATTTTCTCAGCTGCACTCTAGTAACAACTGTTCACAATCTCATGGAAAAATCAGGACCACAGTTGAGTATCATCTGTGTTGTTGGTTTACTTCATGTGTGTTTTTTCGTATGTCCAGGACAACATCGAGTAGACCAAACACAGGAATAACAGGGTCTGCTTCACAGCCAACCATGTGCAGTGGGATTTCTGAGTATCACAAGAAACGAGCGGAAGAGGTACTTATGTATGATTTTTTTGGTATGAATTTTGATAATTTTGCATTCATAAATTTATTGAATGTGCAGTTCTGTTATTGCAGCAAATGTAAAACAGTAGGAAATAGTTAGCTACTACTAATATAAGACTATTATAATAAGTGTATAATATGCATGCACTCTTTAGCTTGGATTCATGTTTGATCAGATAAATGATGAACAGCATTAGCACTGTAATTTGAGATCGTGTGTTGAATCGGCATGTTGTTTGTACACATCCATCACCGTGTGTCACTGTCAGTCTTATCTCTTACGTTAGGTAAGGTCACTTCATTGTGTTTGTGTTTTACTGCTTGTTTCTGGGAAGTCAGTGTATGTACCCATAGGGTACATTAGACTAGAGACAGTGATTTCTTGGTGAAAAAACAAAAACAGAACTCATTCTTCTCAATTATTGTAATTTTACAGGCTCTGAAGGATTCTTGTCTGAATCCGCTTATAGAGGAATCCAGCCAGACACACAAAGAGTCCAGAAGTGAACGGAAGAAGAGGAAAAAGGTACATTGACACACATCATTGTGTTCCCATTCACTTTATTCAGCAAGTATTACATGTACTTCAGTTTTTTTTGTTTGTTTGTTTGGTTTTTTTAAAAAATTATTCTGACATGTACTTTTAGATCTAATGAGTTTGAGAATTGATCTCATCTTACGAAATAGTAACCAGGGTTGCACATTTTCCACAGCTTCTATAGGACAAAGTGTCCTGGAAACAGCAAAGTGATAGGACACAGTGTCCTGGCCACTCAGTGACAATAAAAATTTTAATAGGACAAATGTCCGCTTGAGGTGGGAAAAATAGGACATTTGAAATATTTATAGGTCAATGTCCTGGGACCGACTTAAATGAGCAACCCTGAGTAACACAAGGAGTCTTGTTTGTGCAGATCTTAAATTATATGATTTCCTTATGGTATCAGATACCAGTCATACAATTCATGTTTGAAGTGTCGGATTACTTTCTGAAAAATGTGGACATATATGTCCTATCATTTCTATTCCACAGTAGACACTATTATGGACAAATGTCCTAATACTCCTATATATACATGCTTTTATTGTCAGAAGCCCTGTGTATGTGTGCATGCAAGTTGAGCATCTTTAGTATGGTTTGCCATCTAATCTGATCTGTTCTAAATTTTATCCTATATTTCCCACCTGGGGCTGATGTCAGGAGAAGCTATATATATGTGTATTGCTATTGTAATGTCATTAGTTTCCTGGCTTTTGTGTCAATTTCAGGGAGAGAGATCGTCTTGGACGTCAAAAGGTTGGGGCCTAATGAAACCCAAGGAGAACCCGACGGACGAGGAGAAGATGGACCTGATGTTGCTCAAAATGAGAAGCACCATCGACCCTCGTCAACACTACAAGCACACGGACATCAAAACTCCAAAGTATTTCCAGGTCAGTTGAGTTGAATGGAAGAGCAGAGTTAAGATGATATTGTCTCGGGTAGGAGTGCGCCGTGTGTGAGATACTGTCTAAGTTATATGACTTTTTTCGGTGCATGCTGTTTCGTGCCACTGATTATCCAAGCTTATTCACTTAAGCAGGGCCTAAGCTCATGCTAATTGATTGAGAAGAAAGCATAGTAACAGGAGATAAGCATGGTACAGAAAAAAACTGAAAGCTCTTCAACTTTTGATTATGTGCCTCTCACCCAACCCCTGCCCACAAGCCAAGCCCATCCCCATGCACTGCCATCATTCTGTCAATAGTGAAAAGCATCTGACCAGGTTTATGTGTTTTCGGTTGTTTCGTTTAAGTTTCCTTGGAAAGTGGTCACTAATTTTACAAAAATGAACCATTTTATTCAGACACCACCCCTATAATGTTGCAGGTTGGAAAAATTATCGACAGTCCAGCTGACTTCCATCACCGCTTGCCCAACAAGAAACGCAAACGCACCATGGTGGAGGAGCTTATGGCTGACATGGAGTTCAGAAAGTGAGTTTATTGTGTTAAGCTACATTCTGGAAGCTGCCTGAAGATGCGACATATAATACAAGCTTTGCATGGTTGTCTCGCTTTCTGTCTTCATGAACAGAGGCAACTATTACGTTTTATCAGATCTTGAGGTTTTTTCCCTTAGATACAAAAAAAACCATGTTTATTCACACTAAGCAAAATGTGTGTTTGCATACATGTACACACACACTTTACCATACATGCTGTGACACTGATATTCTTGTACACGTAAAAACAAATACAGAAACGTACGCTCGAACTTAAATGAAGTACAGAGAAATAGTAATAATTAGAAACTGGGAAAAACTGAGTGCACTTTACCTTGCCGATTGGCTCAAACTAGGCAAAGTGATGCGAGCTCAGCCCAGTATGCAAGCTCTTATTGGTCATGATAATAATAGCAATAAAATGACATACGGGCACTCTACCTAATTACTTGGCTTTAGTTAAGGTTGTCTTAGCTGACCACTCACATGAATCACACACACCCATGGACAGACATTAACGCATTGTAATCGCATGGTGCAAAATGTTATGCCGGCCAGTTGGCATGTCGAAAACTAGTTTTTAAATTGTAAAGCATAATAAAATTGTGTTTTATTATGTGTCTGCAGGCAAAACAAGAAGAAATACCTGGAGGTGGTAGAAACGAAAAAGAAGCGACAAGCAGCGTACCACGGAAAACCACCGAAAAACATCAAAGCGAAGAAGAAAATACACAAGTGATGATTTTGATGTTGATAAATGATGTTAAAAATGTACAGTTTTGGTTTTCAAGTTTTGTTTCGTGTGCTGTGTGAAGCATTATATATATATATATATATATATATAATATACTTTATTTCAATGTTTGTAGCGCTTTGTGTGTACAAGAAGCAACTGTTGCTTGTGTATACTAAGGCGAATAATTTCGTTTGCTCCTGCAAGTCAAAGTTATTTCCCTTCTCTACACACACTAAATGGTTATGACAAGTACATGTACATAAAACACACAACTCACTGTCCACTAATTACCGCAGTCCCAGTGACAGGAAGCAAAGCACTTGCATACTGATCACAGCGATCCCACTTTTCCCTACTGTTTATAGAGAAACAACTTTATGGGATGGGGCAGATTTCACTGCGCGCAGCAGCAAGTTTTGATTGGTAAAAAGCAAGACTGTGACGTTTTTCCAGACAATACGTACTTTCGCGCACACCGTGATGGAACGAAATCTGCATCATACACCTCTTACATGGACACTATGCTGCTACGTTCTTTTTGGCAGGAGTTGTGAGACGTGTGTGTTTGTGTGTAATTGTGGCTATGCCCTAAACCACCTCGTTGGCGGGAGTTGTGAGACGTGTGTGTGCGTGCGTGTGGGTGTAATTGTGGCTGTGCCACAAACCACCTCATTGAAGAGCTTTTTACTTTGAGATGAAACAGGAATTCACCTTCTCCAGAGGTGGGTTTCACGATTTTTTTCTAATGCTGGATTTTTAGAAGAGTTATCGCCGATTAAAAAAAAAATTGGTCCTGTTACATATTTTTATGAAAAAGCTGTTCAAATTCCTTCATTTTCTAGACTTTGGAAGTTCATCCAATTCCACTGACAGTATGCGTACTTCAGCTCTGACAGATTTTGTTTAAAAAAAAAAAAATTCCGTGGTAAGGGTGGTTTGCACATAAGGTCACATAACTATGAAAAGACTCCTGCAAATTGCTCACCATCCCGTGTGACAACTGCACATATGACAGGAAAAACTGCACTATTATAGCTTTTAGATGATTTTTTTTCAAGTTTCTATGAGAATCACCGGTCCAAAGAGTTGCAATTTTGCAATTTCATAAGTACAATCCGCGGTATTTAAGTCCACATTTCACCAGCCCTCTAGATCTTCCAGATTTTATGTAAAATTGATTCAGTCGGGGAAGTCACAAAAGCAACAGGGCAATCACAAGACATTAACAAGCCTCTATCACGCAAGCAGTGCTAGGCTGAAGTCAAATGTTTAGTTCACAGACAAAATCTGCAAATATTGTCACTGCCTCTGACATTTCACCAGTCCTCTACATCTTCCAGATTTCACGTAAAAATTAATTCAGTCAGGGAAGTCACGACAAATGAACAAGCATCCTCTCACAGTGTCAGACGACTTGCGTCAGCGAGGCCGACGTCAAATGTTTAGTTCATGGTGTCCTAGATCTGCTATAGCGTAGCGGGTCAAGTGTCCGTGGCAGGTCTTACATACTTGCAGAGAGAAAGAAAAACAACAACTGAAAACAACTACAAACAAAACAGATGAAATTTGGAGGAATAACTTTATGGTGTGTTATTTGATTTTTAGCACAAAACAACTGGGATTGATCAGCACGGAGTCGCTTAGTCAGTAAGCCAGCTCTGGTGTCACATCAGCAGGGAGTGTGTCAAACAGTCTGTGGATAATATGTGAATGGACTGTGTTGTATGGGGGTAATATCTGGCTACCTTTGTCCAGTCTGAGCAGGGGGAGTTTATGATCAGAGAATACAACAGTCCACAAGCCAGGCTCATTTTTCCCTAATTTTACTATTACCTGGCATGAAACTTATTTGCAAAGCCAACAAAAAGCCCCAGTTTGCCATTTTTTATGCTGCACACAAATTTTACAAGGGGCAAAAATTTCGTACTATATTTAGCGTAGTTACCACATGACCCAGAAGCTAGTAGTGTCCTGTAGCACGTGCAAGCCTTCACCCTGCTCTATTCACTTTGGTGCATGCGACAGTATTTTGAGTGTGCACACTTGATATTTGTGCGTGTGTGTGTACACTAGGGCGGGACAGGCACCATAAAAAGTCTGCACGTGATTTTGACTCGACCCAATCCATCCAAATTCCAGCCCACCAGGGATTCAAACCGGGCGGCTTAGGATCCAAAGTTGGATGCCTTGACCGCTTGACCAAATCCCCGTGTGCGAATAAAACTTGGCTTCATTGTACACTGACGGCATTTGCAAATGATCATGTGAAAATGATCTCCCAACTATCGCGTATCAGACGTTTGGTTTAGGAATCCAAGGGTTGTTGCGCTCCTTGTTAACAGTCCACACCATGTCGTATGGGTACTGGATACAGGGCTGGGACACCACGTCCAGCTCAGTCATCTGTTAGAAAAAAGAAAAGGAAAAGGTTTTACTTTTAGTAAGCCATCTGGGTATCCTAAGTGTCAGGGAGAGTTCTTTCCCTTTACTCTTACTCCACTAACAGTATCACAGTACTCGGTGATTCAAACTGCCTGTGTGCTGGACGGGACACCACCGGCCGTTCTTCAGCCCGAAAACTCTACCTCAAACTTGAGGTAGCCTTCGCGTTGTCGTTAACCTGAGCTGTGCACCAGACATCACTGACGTGAATTTTTTTTTTTTTTTTTTTGATCGAACAGTAAAACATCAGTGCTCACATGTCACAGTATGCTTATTCCCCCGCCGCCCCCCCCCCCCCCCCCCCCCCCAGTTCTCTTCTGGGAAATCGTCTTTGTGGCAGACTGACAAAAGGCGCTATAAATATGCTTGTAGCCTAGACATCCCTAGGACTATTTGCTTGCTGAGAAATCGATGCTTAGACCCTCCAGTGGCATGAACATACTGAATGTCGGTCCCTTTTTGTGACTATTCCCATAACTTCATGCGTCCTTACGTCAGTGAACAATAATAATGATGATAATATGCAGGCGCTTTACCCGGTTTCTCGATCGGCTCAAGGCGCCGCGAACTGAACCCAACACACATGCTCACGTGAATCACACGCATTCCCTCACACTCAGCACATTACAGTCACGTGGCGGGAAGGGTCAGCTCAACCATTTAAGTTTCGGAGGGTGGGTGGGTAGGTGTTTGGCAGTTTAACGTCCTTCTCTACCACATAAGGGTGATATCAAAGACTGACCGGGCAACGAGAAAAAGGCCAGCACAAATGTTTGGCCCCGGCCGGGATTCGAACTCACGACCCGAGCACTAAGTTGAGATTAAGTTTCAAAAATTAGAATTGTTTTGATTTTGAATTTTTGTGGGCTGAGAGAGAACCCGAGACGATCGGCTCGGATGAACAATGCCACATACAAATTATAATTAGGGGGGGGGGGGGGGAATCGATGTCCTGAATGTCAATCTGACCTCTCGCATTGGAGGCAGAGTATTTTCCCTTGGCCACCGACACGCTGCATTTCACACCCTACTGAACTTGTCTTCTTGACGGTTGTGGTGAGACTGTACTTACCTCCTCTTGAGTAAGTTCCCAGCCGCTAGCGGCGCCCATGTTGTCGTCCAGCTGATGCATCTTGGTCGCGCCCACGATCACTGACGTCACCACCGGCTTTTGCAGAAGCCACCGAAGCGAGACCTGGGCCACAGACTTGCCTGTAGTGGACATGACAGGAGTGTTACTTGGTTTCGCTGGGCCACTGTCCACTTTAATCACTCAGTTCTGGTTAAATGTGTATGTGGAGGGATGTTGCGTG
The DNA here is from genome assembly GCA_018292915.2 of Batillaria attramentaria. NCBI lineage: Eukaryota > Metazoa > Mollusca > Gastropoda > Batillariidae > Batillaria > Batillaria attramentaria. Next base: position 791,078 of record JACVVK020000167.1, read on the forward strand.
TGTTTCTGTGTGAGTGAGTGTGTTGACTGACTAAGGCGCCCTGAGCTCTTTGGGGGGAAGAGGGCGGGCGTCCTTTAATACCCATATTATTATTATTATTATTATTATTGTTATCATTATTATTATATTGAGTTAGTTATTTGATTCTTTACGCCGTGCAACACCGACTATTTCGAGGCGAACCAAAGACTTTTTGAAATTAGCCCGTATACCTCGTTTGGTCGTTTCATCGGTGACTTGGGTACGTAGCACACACACACACACACACACACACACACACACACACACACACACACACACACACACACACACACACACACACACACACACACACACAACCACCGCCACCACCACCACCATCAACAACATCATCTACTGCATTCTTACCCCTTCTCCCTGCGATTTCCCGTATCTTGTCAATAGTGTCCCAGATCTGCTCCCTGCCCTCCAGGCTGAACCAAGCTGGATAGGCCTGGTTGGACTTGTTTTTTGATGTGGCCCACCCTACTCGGCCCTCCTCCGGCTTCCTGTCCCTCTGGTATTTTCCAGACAGCAGGCCGCTAAAGGAAAATCACGTCATAATGATGTTAAAGCTCACGTGACGTCATGACGCATACGTCACAATTCACAATGGCTTCATTGCGTCAAGATAAGCAACGGTCTAAACCTTGGTGGGATTTTTTTTGTTTTTTGTTTTTGAAAATAACACCGTGACTGCAATCAACCAATCCATAATATTAATTAATAATAATTAAATTCATTTGAGTATGACGCCTGTCCCTCAATAGAAGGTCTAGGCGCCATTGCAGGCAATACAACTCATTCATTCATTCAAGCTTATTGTAGTCGTTGTCACATTTTTACTGAAATAATATTAGGATGCTTACCCCTTGAGCGGACTCCATGGCAATACCCCAAGGCCGTTCAGCTTACACACTTGGAACGGTTCTGCTTCCGACCCGCGACACACCAGACTGTACTGTTGCTGTAGGCAGAAGACAACAGCCAAATCGCTAAATGGCGTATTTTAATATTGCCACCGGCCATACTGACGGTCTGCCCGTAACACCATAACGCCTCACGTTCCCTTTGCAGATTACACTCCAAACTATCGCGGGCAGCCTGAGGGTAAATGGCCCTTCTGTAAATGACTGTCTCTATTAAATTGGCTTTTGCTAGTCTGGGCAGCACGAGCATGCAGTGTCAAAGCAGATTTAGCTGCTGTTGAGTGTAAGTGCGTCATCATAAGACTACAAGAGCATATTTTGTCATTATTGCCTGTATGTGGTCGACTGCACCCGCTTCGATTTCCGTCAGTATGTACGGCACTTAGAACTTGTTGTGCACATGTATGAACGCCCTATGAGTTTCCTATATTATTATTATTATTATCTTGTTATCTCCTCCCCGGGGAGCCGGGTTGGCCGAATGGTAGAGCGTTGGATTTCTAATGCTCGGGTCGTGAGTTTGTATCCCGGCTGGAGCCAAATATTTGTGCTGGCTTTTTCATCGTTGCCCCGTCTTTGATATCACCGTATGTGGTGGAAAAGGACGTTAAACCCCCAACCACCCACCCACTCCCACCCGTTATCTCCCCCGCCGGAACTATGGGTTAAGCCAAACACTTTCAACCGCCGAACACTTTCGGTTGCAGCCCTGAACCGAAACCTCACTTGAGGCTGAAATTTAGCACAGGTCTCATTGGTAGCACGCGCTTATTACGCACACCGCAAAAGATCTGCATGATCAGTAGCTCTGAAAAATCCTAGAAAATGTATTTTAAATATAAAATCTACCTGCAGACTGATGAATGAGTTCAGGCCCATGCTCTCGGTAAGGTCGACAATCTTCTGCAGCTGCCATCCCGTCACATTGCTCGCCCCTAGATATCTGACCTTGCCACACCGGACAAGGTCATCTAGAGTCCTCAACGTCTCTTGCAGCGGAGTGGCGTCATCCCATTTGTGGATCTGACGTCACAATTTTAAAAGGGACATTATGACAAAATTCACCAGGCATAATGGCTCGTGCATAAACATTTAATGACAAAACGTCACAGTACAATCAAAGCGATACCCTTTTCGGCCATACCATACCATACCATACCATACCATACCATACCATATTAGGTAATCTTGTGTTTAACGCCCCCGCCACAAGAGTGATCGAGACGCCGGGCCCCTAATGGGCGGATTAGAAGGGGGGGGGGGGGCTATCTTAAGGCAACAGGCGAACGGTCCAGCTGAACAGGGTTCAATCCAATCAGACTGGGGAGCCTGTCCTGGACCTACACAAACAGATCCAGTAATGCAGTCAAGGGATATACCATACTATACCATACCTGGTAAAGATCGACGTAATCCGTTTGAAGGCGTTCGAGGCTGTCGTCTATGCTTCTGGTGATGTGACGTCGGCTGGAACCGCTGGCGTTCGGGTTGGTTGCGTCCATGTCGGTGAACACTTTGGTCGCCACCACGTAGCGGTCACGCTCTTGCCTGCGTAGTCACGGATGAATGAACGGGCGATACAAGCGTAATATTATAAGCGTGAAGTAAACAGACAAGACAGACTTTGTCATCATCTTCAGAAAATGACATCGTTTTCTTCTTTTCTATGTTAATATTGAACCGTTTTGGAGAGAACTTCTAAACAGCCCATCGCTTATAGCAGTTGATACTTTACATTGACATTGTATCGTGTTTTGTTGTTGTTGTTGTTGTTTTCTTTTACTCCAATTCTTGTCTGTTCTTATACCATTACCCTAACTAACTGCCCTAATACCAACGCGTGTATGGGGAGCCGGGGTGGCCAAATGGTAGCGCGTTGGACTCCTAATGCTCGGGTCGTGAGTTCGTATCCCAGCTGGGGCCAAATATTTGGTGCTGGCGTTTTCATCGTTGCCCCGTCTTGGATATCACCCGTATGTGGTGGAAAAGGACGTTAAACCCCGAAACCCCCACCCACCAACGCTCCTACCCAGAGCAGGTGTGCTATGGGCCCAATGGGGAGGCTGTTGCCACACAGCCGAGCTTCACCCACTTCACGGGTGCGACTTTGGGGGTGCTTCCCTTGGTGTGGATGATTACACGGCCGGCATCGCAGGTGCCGTAGTTCCCGGGCCTGGTGAACGCCGGAATGCGCCCCTGTCCCGCTGTCCGAAACCACACGGACCTCCATGGCATCATCTTACCATCATTCTCATCTCCACCCTCATGCATAATACAAATTGCCCCAACTTTCGAGCCCTCCGTGGATTCCACCCATGACCGGGGAGGAACACCACTCGGCACTGGAGCTGGCAAAAAGAGTTGGGGCAGCAAAAAGAACAAACCACTGCACACCAGCAGCAACCACTTCAAAGCCACTATGACGCAGGGCGTTGGTCTTCCCTGCTAGACCTGAGACCGGTGCAGATGGCTAAATAGCGGCTTGAAGTGGCTTGAAGTGGCTCCTAGTGATCTGGAGATTTGAAGAAAAATTGCGACTTTTGCATGGGCTTTTCAGAGTCAACGAGGCTCCACTTTCACATGGAGTGTTTCAGAGTCAATGAGGCTCCACTTTCACATGGAGTGTTTCAGAGTCAACGAGGCTCCACTTTCACATGGAGTGTCTCAGACGGCAAAATAGTGGAGGAAAACTATTTTGAATCGTTACAGAATTTCCAGATAACTAGACTTACCTTGCCAGCCAAGAACCGATCACCTTCTCAGACTTTCCTCTCCCGTAGATGTCAGCGGTGTCGATGAAGTTACCTCCCCATTCTACGTAACGGTTGATGACGTCATGAGCCTCCGTCTCACTCAGGTTATTGGGAACTCCACGCTGTGGAGCGCATTCAACGAGCAACTCATTTTTGAGATTAAAGAGCTAGGGGAAGCAACTCATTTTGACCTGTAAGATAAGGAATATTGACTAAATTATTTCCCTTTTTGACAGTGCCAGATGTAGAGGTTGAAATCCGTTGCTCTAAAAGCTAGTCAGCAGTGTGGCCGGCGGGTCTGTGACTGCCCCGAGGCTGTTCACGCTCCAACTCATTTGCGCGTCTCCAAGCAAATTTCCTCGAAAAGGTTCTATCTAGGCGAACCCGACCCTTTACTGGCCTATAGTAAGTGATTAGCTCTTACATATTGGCTGCTGGGTTGTCTAGTAGAGCGCTGCCCTCGAAATTCCAAGGACTCGCTGCGCTTAAAGCGCGCGCGCGCGCACACACACACACACACACACACACACACACACACACACACACACACACACACACACACACACACACACACACATTTACATCCCCTCGTACATACAATTTGGCAGTGCAACCAAATGAATGGTACACACAAACAGGCTTAACAGAGGTTTAACTATCAAAGACTCAAACAGTAAGCCTACTTGTACTTAGCCAGGTCTCACTTACATGGGATTCGCCAAATGTCATGCCACCGAGACAGATGTTTGAGACACGCAGTCCCGACTTGCCAAGGTAGTTGTAGGTGCATTTGGACTCCTCCGGGATGGCGGCCATCTTGAATCAGTTGACGTTTTCTCTGATCCCCAGAGGCTGCACCCTCACGCTCTGCGAATTTCTACCTGTGTATAAGTAGAGTAAGGACAAAGCCGACAGATAACTAGTACACTCATCGTCCACGGGTGTAAGCAAAAATGGGCGTAAGTGTATCGGGTGCTACCCAGCCCCAAATAGTGCCAGCGCCGAGGCAGAGTGTTTCCAGACATTAGCGTTTCCGTTTTTAAATTTGAGCAGCACCGAGTGTTTTCAACGTACTTAGGTTTGTCGGCGTGAAACTGAGATAGGGGTCCTTCAATTCAATTCAATTCAATTCAATTCAATTCAATTCAATTCAATATAACCTTATTGTCTGTCGATGGCAGAAAATTTTCTTCTGGCTCGCACACACACACACACACACACACACACACACACACACACACACACACACACACACACACACACACACACACACACACACACACACACACACACACACACACACACACACACACACACACACACACACACACACACGCACGCACCCCTACATTAATTTATCTAGACATATAAATCCATACATATTAAACACAGATCCTAAAGTAATGTGTGATGTCTAAGTCTACTACTATGCTACTAAACTAAGAAATCTAAACTAAAAGATGGCAAGGGCATAGCGGACATGACACAGCTGAGGAGCAAGCACAGTTATGAAAATCTCAATAAATAAAATCTATACATACTGGGGACGGGCAGTAAACACAGTCGTGAGTTTAAAATAGATACTGCTGAGGGAATGAAAGATTTCTTAAACAAATTTTTCCTCGCTCTCGGTACTCTGTAGCGGCGCCCAGATGGGAGTTTTTGGAACTGATCATGTGGAGGGGGTGGGTGGGGTCGTTGACAATTGTAGTGGCCTTCATCGACCAGACAACGACTTTGGCTAACACGGTAATTACTACTGTACAATGCAAGAGTCGGTTAGGGCCAAATATTTGTGCCGGCCTTGTCCTTGTTGCCTCGTCTTTGACATCACCCATACGTGGCAGAAAAGAGTGTTAACACCACCACCCCCCCCCCAAAAAAAAACAACAAAAAAAAACACCACCAACAACAACAACAAAAAAACCAACAATAACAACAAAACAACAACAAAAACCAACCAACCAACCAAACAAACATAACACAAAACAATCAACAACAACAATAAAACACCCCCGCCCCCACCCCCCAAAAAAGGCAAAAAACAACAACAACAACAACAACAACAAAACACCAACAAAAAATCAAACACGCCCCCCCCCCCCCCAACCCCAACAAAACAAAAAGACCCCCCGCAAAAAAACAAACAAACAAAAAAACAACAACAACCAAACAAACATAAAACAAAACAACAACAACAACAAAACAACACCCCCCCCCCCCCAAAAAAAAAGGCAAAAAACAACAACAACAAAACAAAAAAAACCAAACACGCCCCCCCCCCCCCCCAAAAAAAAAAAAAAAAAAACCAACAAAACAAAAAGACCCCCCCCAAAAAAAACAAACAAACAAACAAACAAACAAAACCAAAAAAAAACCACCAAAAAAACAACAACAACAAACAAAACAACAAACAAACAAAAACAAAAACAACAACAACAACAACAAAACTCGCTCCACCCTACAATGCAAATGCTCACATTTGTAACATATAGCTTTACGTGAGAGTATTATCTTTGTCGAAACGTTTGAAGTGGAGTAGCACCGACAGCACTTTCGATTGCACCCCGTGATCATGCAGGTGCAGACCTAATTTCATCTCCTATCTGCACTAACGGTGTTCTACACACCCGAGAGTTTTTTCCCCTGTGATAGCCCGTGATAGCAGAAGTTGGTGTTGGTCATAATGTGTGTACATGGTTTCAAGGACATGTGTGTACAATTGTGTATAATGATATGTAGCGTGAGGGTTTGCCACCTAAGAAACTGGGTTAGATAACCCTGACTGTGATGGTCGTATGTTTATGCATGTGACCCCTACAGTCTCTCCGTTCGAATTCCTACCAATCGCTGTGCGAAAACGAATAGTGCGTGCGTGCGTGCGTGCGTGTGTGCGTGCGTGCGCGCGTGCGTGCGTGCGTGCGCGCGCGCGCGCGCGCGCGCGCGTGTGTGTGTGTGTGTGTGTGTGTGTGTGTGTGTGTGTGTGTGTGTGTGTGAGAGAGAGAGAGAAACAGCCCATGCCTGTGTCGTGTCCTGCTTAAGGTCCTTCCAACTTCTTTCATTGCCCTGGTATAAATTTCAGAAAAGCAAGCATCCCAGCGACATCGTGAGTTTCCAATGGAAAACATGATTGCTACAAACTTGCTAGAGACACCAAACTAAACAATTAAGGTGTTTTATGCTTCAGGTACCGGAATGAAGCCATTAGTAAGACTTAGTAGGGCTTCGTACGGAGAACTTCGTTGAGCAGCGTAACCCACTTGCATGTAAATTAGGCACGTTACGGGTACCATTAGCTAATCGCAGCGCGTAAGCAGCTCGCGGCCTCTGCCGTGTGAGCCTAATTTACATGTAAATGGGTTACGCCGCTCAACGAAGTCCTCCGTACGAAATCCTACTAAGACTCACTATTATTGTCAGGCCCCATGTCTCACGAAACCGTATTGAACATTGTTTGCCCAAGATTGTCATTCCTGCTAATTTAACTCATGAATTGTTTTTAACCACACGCGTCGAACCCGTGGGACCACAATAAACAGCAAGTGAGAGATAACAAACAGTTTCCGTCTTTACAGGTTCAGCTCAGTGCAGCCTGGACAGAAATAAAATGTTTCATCAACATTCACCACGTTCTCCGGTTGGATTTTGATTATTTTCAAAATAAGTGTCAAGTGTTTGTAAAAACCGAACCAGACATCGAGGGCCTCTGCCTTAGGCCGTATGGAAGCACAGAAAACTTCGGACCTACCACGATACCGCATCTAATCATCCCGGTCGTTAAATTAATTGAATTGAATTGTAATCTTTCCCTCCTCTTAAAGATCTAAGCTCCCAACAAAAAGCTTTCCGAAGTGTGAAACAAAATTTTACAAAGTCGACCGTGCAAGCACAGTCAACTCTGTCACAGTTCACACAGTGTGCAGAAACCGCGACAAAACCGTGCCGAAAAACTGCCCCCACTTCCTGTCGGGGTTTTGTTGGGAGCTTAGATCTTTAAAGCCACGTGCACGCGGATCATGTGAAAAATAATAAAACCGCGAATCGCCAACCAGGGGCGTAGGAACCACGGGGGCCCTGGGGGCCCAGGCCCCCGTTCGATTTTTGGAAGGGGGGCCCGAATATCTTTGGGCCCTCCTTGCTTTTGATAAGAGGAGAGGGGGCCCAACAGTGGTGGGGCCCCCCTGCTCTGCTGTCGCAGGACACAGTCCTTGGCAGTCCACACACACACACACACACCCGACTGAGTGGGCCCCCCTTCCTCTCAGCATCTTCCTACGCGCCTGCCAACAGCCAATACACAGACTGACTTGAGCTCGTGTCATCTAAAAGGCCAGCCAGCCATTCAGTAGCGCCTCTTGTTTGTACGCACAACCCTTGCAGTCAGTTTGGGGAGTAGGGATAGCCAAGTGTTGGATTTTCAATGCTCGGGTTGTGAGTTCGAATCTCCGGCGGCTGGGAGCCAATAGTTTGTGCTGGGTCTTTCTTCGTTGCCCCGTCTTTGATATCATCCTGTTGTGGTGGAAAAGGACGTTAAACCCGCAAACAACCAATCAAATTGCAGTCATTATCATCCCGCCAGAAGAATCAATATCCGTTGGGTAGTACTTACCATCAAGATCAGGAAAGAGAGCACAGACCTCAAACGAACCTGCCGACCCCACACGAACCGGTTGGCTACATATAACACTTTTGAAAATGGGCGCAACTCTGATTCGGACGGTTGTCTTTCTTGCACTGGTGTACCCTGCACAGAGTCAAACAACGTACTCCGCGCAGGCAGAAAAGTCCAACCATTACAACGTATGTCCAGCAGGCAACATTTACAACGGACAAGAACTGATGACGACGAAAGGCAGATCCTCAGTCCACTGTAGCGTCCTGTGCCCAAAGACCGCGGGGTGCAAGGCCTTCAACTTCTGTCCTGACGACCTGTCTATAGCGGCGGGCGCCTGTACCTTACTGGGCGACTCCAGTCCTGCAGGATGTGACGGACTGTCTCCTGCGACCAGTCCTCGCTGCCGTTATGGAGAGATGAGACAAGTGAGAAAATGTTTGTCTGTGTGCCGGGGTCTGTGAACGTGCGTTTGTGTGCGTCTGTCTGTCTGTGTGCGTCTGTCTGTGAGCATGCGTCTGCGTCTGTCTGCGTGCGTGTATGTGCGTCTGTCTGCGTCCGTCTGTCTGCCTATCTGCGTGCTTTTGTCTGTGGGCGTGCGTCTGTTTGTGTGCGTCTGTCTGCGTGCGTCTGTCTGTGAGTGTGCGCCTGTGTGCGTCTGTCTGCCTGTCTATGTGCGCCTGTCACGTCTGTGTGCGTCTGCCTGCCTGTCTGTGTGCGCCTGTCACGTCTGTGTGCGTCTGTCTGCCTGTCTGTGTGCGCCTGTCACATCTGTGTGCGTCTTTCTGCCTGTCTGTGTGCGCATGTCACGTCTGTGTGCGTCTGTCTGCCTGTCTGTGTGCGCCTGTCACGTCTGTGTGCGTCTGTCTGCCTGTCTGTGTGCGCCTGTCACGTCTGTGTGCGTGCGTTTGCGTCTGTTTGTGTGGAGAATTGAGGCAAGTGACATTGTATCTGTCTGTGTCTGTCGTTATGAGACAGCGTGTTTCCTTTGCCTGTCTCAGTGTCTGTCTTTCTGTCTGTCGTTTGTATGTATGTTCGAGTCCGTGGTCTAACATGGACAGGAATGAATCAAAGTCGGAGTCAAAAATACTTTTATCATATCCAAGCGGTAGTTTAGTAGCACAGGTTTCTTTTAAATCTTGATTGAGTGGTTGAATGAGTGAGTGGATGATTGTAATAACAACATGTACATTTTCTTACAATAAAAAAAGAAATCATGTATTCTGTCCTGAAGAAGATGTTTCCCCACTCTTCAGGTTTCATTTGGTTTAAACAAGTTTATTGGAATACGTGTTGTATAACTGAACATTTAACTTGATGTGCATTAACAAGCACAGATTATCGGGCCTAGTAATGCTTAGGGTGGAATAAATACTGTCAGTGTGCGACAGTATCGCAATGGCAGATTAAGTTAATCATGTCAAAGGGTGGGGTGGGTGGGTGTTTGGGAGTTTAACGTCCTTTTCCACCACGTAAGGGTGATGTCAAAGACGGGACAACGAGAAAAAGGCCAGCATAAATATTTGGCCCCAGCCGGGAGTCGAACTCACGACCCAAGTATTGAGAGTCCAACGCTCTACCATTCGGCCACCCTGGCTCGCTTGATCATGTCAAAGAATCTCTTAAATTAACACTACAGGAGAGAGACAGAGACAGAGGGAGAGAGAGCGAGAGAGAGAGGGGGGGGGGGGGGGGGAGAGAGCGAGAGAGAGAGAGAGAGAGAGCGAGAGAGACAGAGGGAGAGAGAGCGAGAGCGAGAGAGAGAGAGGGGGGGGGGGAAGAGCGAGAGAGAGAGGGAGCGAGAGAGCGCGCGCGCGAGAGAGAGAGAGACAGAGAGAGAGAGAGACAGAGAGAGGTGTTTCTTTTGTTATTGTCTTGGTTTCATTTTATTTCAGTCGTATGTCGACGTTCACATCGAATGCTGCATTAATTAATATTTTACTGCAGGAACCGCAGCCTTGTGCGAATGGCGGAACGTGGAATGGGACTTACTGCTTCTGTCCTTTCGAATTCACGGGGAAAACCTGCATTCGGAGAATCCGAGGTAAACAAACACTGATAAACACCCCTTTTGAAAGCAAAACCGACAACGAAAACTCCGGCAGGTGCCATAGTTCCCGGGCCTGGTTAAAACTCTTTCCCAACCAACGGCTGCATATGCGGCCCTATAGCGTACATCATTTTCAGACGAACAGCCGCATATGCGGATCGTGATTTTTTTTTTTTTTTTTTACATGACTAACAACAAAGATATTTAAGTTTTAAAATTGAAATTTCAGCAATAGCTGCATAAATGTTAGTAAACTACCCTGAAAATTTCAAGTCTGTATCTTGTTTTTTTTTTCTGATCTTTTCCCCTGAACCTCACAAATCGGCCCATCTAAAGAGGAAAACTCGGTCCGTTTAGAATGAGTTAACGCCGGGATTATTATGACAGGAAGCACGGAATGGGGCCCTGTCCCGCAGTTCCAAACCACACGGACCTCCATAGCATCACCTTAACTTCATCGTCATCTCCATCATCATGCATAATAAAAATTGCCCCATCTTCAGAGCCGGCCCTCCGTGGAGTCCACCCATGATCTGGGAGGAATACCACTGGAGCTGGCAAAGAGCTGGGGCACAAAAAAGCCTGATTACCTATCCATGTTTAAAGTAAACATAGAATAGAGAATACGGTTTGGGTCTAAAAGCATCAGTGTAACGTAAGGCGTAAGGCGGTCTCACACTCTCACTCCGCTTTCACATCACAGACATTCAGAAAGGCACGCATGCAAACGTCATCCACTCCCTTTCATACACACAAGCAAATAGTTATTCTTTGACTGAGACCTTTTATACACGAAAACAATCAGACAATCACACGAATTAATAAGTAATTTTAAGGCTTAATTACATTCACAGCTGAAAAACAGAAGCCTCCAATTTCACCAGCACATCGGTTATTCAAAGGATATGTGCCTGGATATAAAATGTACTACAACGCGGACAAAACCACTAACTATACACAATTAGATGTGAAATGAATAAAGTGAAATAAACAAGATGCACTCAACAAGCTTGGTCGAAACGATGCTGCAGACTGGGTGAAGACTTGTTGGTCTTGAATAGAAAATATATACACTTGAGCCAGACGATTCCTCTGGGAATTCCGGGCGATTCAAATCTTTTCACCTTCTCCTGGAATGAGTGAATGGAAGCACTTCTTCTGGAAGTGACTTTAACAATGCTGGACCGCAGACACCTTCACAAATAATACGCTGAGGATGGTGTACCCCATCAGACTCAGGGATAGCTCCACCTTGACACGGCGCTCGACTGGATGGCGGCACGTGATCTCAAGGGAGACAAACACACGTCGCTGGCTTCAAGCTCCACAACGACGGGGCAGACAATGGTAGACAAACATGGTGTCGTGTACGCTGATCAGGCGGACATACTACTATGCGGTCAGCTCACCGGGTCTCCAGCGTCGTTCCTGTACAATATTAACCCGTAATTACTACCACTATCTCGGATAGTATTTCTTCTCCATAAACTAACTTTGATCCTGAACAAAGTTCCATTTCAACAACAATAACATCTGACAACGATCTCGAAAGTTCCAGTTATGAATTGATATCAGAAATTATCAACAAATTCACCTTCCAGTTACCAAGTACCCATACAATAATTATCAAACAGTTCAAACTTATATCCTCATCGTCAACCTCAAACCATATTCTCACAACTGATTCCTCACAAGAATGAAGTTCAAAACATCCTACCAAAAATTCTCTCATTTAAATAACCATTTGAGAAGTCCAACATTCAGAACTAAATCAGATATACATCATAATAGCATCAAGTTACCCATAGGGTTATCAAACAATCCACTTGGTCTTGAAATAGACAAACAATATTCAAAAATCAAACATACCTGTAGCGCTATGGCATACGGAACACAAAGAAGCCGGGTGGGGATAAAAAAAAGACCTGTTCCCTCCACCGGTCAATAGTAGGACTGCGCACAATCTTTGTCGCAATTACTCACTTCGTAAGCTGACAACAACTCAGGTCTACTTGTGTTACAACAGTCTCTCGTACAGAGTAAAACTCAAGCAACCGCTATAGCCGTGCATAGGCATTTTCCCGCACGTGAAAACGTTAGGTAGACTGGGATAAACTCCAGTACAGTACTACCTGTCTAAAACACTAGTTAACACTACTCACGAAAATACACCCTTGAAAACGGCAAACACACAATCAATGAAAACCCCATAAATGCGGTTTGTCACAATCAGTCCATTCACATACTTCACCGGTCGTTGTCTCAACAGATTGCACAGAAGCTTATGAGAATGGGTACGGATTTGAACACTATGGGGTACATCTGATTCAGCCAGACACATCACCCAGTCCTTTTCCGGTAAGTGTGAACACACACACACACACACACACACACACACACACACACACACACACACACACACACACACACAACTACTGAGGGCGACAGAGATCAGGGGAGGTAAGTACTGTACATGTCATGAGTTATGTGTCTTGTGGCTGAATTTTTTTGTTTCAGTTTGATTGGTTTTTAATTTCAAAATAATTTTTAATTGTTTCCCCCATTTTTTTTATCATTTCATTCTTTAAAAAAATCATTTATCTTTCATTTTTTTATTTATTTTTTTCTCTGAGTTTGAAAACCTGTTTTCATCTTTTTGCGCATCTATCTCTTGAGTCTCGGTAAACTTAATGTGTTATGACGAAGAGTTCCAGTTACAAGGCTGATTTAATTCCCCCCCCCCCCCCCCCCCTGACAAGGTCTACTGTTTGGAGGATTACACATACGCACTGCTCCGCTGGCCTCCCCCAGCCTTTCCCTCCTTAAACTGGACCACGGCCAGAAGCGGCGTCGGTATCAACTCCAGCACCATCCCAGACCTGTACAACTTCTTCATCGGCCTCGACAACTTGCACCGCCTTCTCCAGCAGTCCACGTACCAAACGAACATCCTCTTTGAATTCAACAGCAGAACTGCCACAAGCGTCAACTGCTACTACGACTTCAAGGTTAGTTTTCTGCTTCTTCGTCCAAGGCTGGTGACGCCTGTAGCTCTGATGAATGTCCTCTGGTGAATGTTAGAGTCCTCTGATGACTGTTAGAGTCCTCTGGTGAATGTTAGAGTCCTCTGGTGAATGTTAGAGTCCTCTGATGACTGTTAGAGTCCTCTGGTGAATGTTAGAGTCCTCTGGTGAATGTCAAAGTCCTCTGATGAATGTCAGAGTCCTCTGGTGAAGGTCAGAGTCCTCTGATGAATGTCAGAGTCCTCTGGTGAATGTTAGAGTCCTCTGATGAATGTTAGAGTCCTCTGGTGAATGTTAGAGTCCTCTGGTGAATGTTAGAGTCCTCTGGTGAATGTTAGAATCCTCTGATGAATGTTAGAGTCCTCTGGTGAATGTTAGAGTCCTCTGGTGAATGTCAGAGTCCTCTGGTGAATGTCAGAGTCCTCTGGTGAAGGTCAGAGTCCTCTGATGAATGTCAGAGTCCTCTGGTGAATGTTAGAGTCCTCTGGTGAATGTTAGAATCCTCTGATGAATGTTAGAGTCCTCTGGTGAAGGTTAGCGTCTTTGTTAGCGTTGTTGTTGTTATTATTAATTTTGTTTTGATTACTGTCTTTTGTGGTGGCGCTTTTTACCAGTTTCTAAAACTGCCTCAAAACGCTGCGAGCTGAACCCAACACGCACGCTCACGTGAATCACACGCAACGCATTAGCTCGCACACTAGACATGAATACATTACAATCACGTGGTGCGGAGGGTCAGCTCAGCAGTTTAAGTTGTGGAATTAATTGCATTCATTTCAAAGCATGTGGGCTGAACATTTTGAAATCAGAGGGAGAAAGAAGCCGGAGTACCCGGAGAGAACCCCCGACGATCGGCCCGAATGAACGGTGCCACCAAAAAAAAATCCTTTCCCACGAGTGGGACTCGAACCTGACTTCTCAAAAGTGGTGGCAGAGACGCTTAACCACTAGACCGCCGATCGCCCTATTATTATCATTACCTGTATTATTTTACAGGTAGGCTCTGAGACCACCGCCTACTCCCTTACCTACGCCTACTACGCCCCTAGCTTCGGACCAGCGGACGAAGGCTTTTCCCTGGCGAACCCCGTGATCTTCAGCACGAGCGACAATGACCCAAACGGCTGTGTGGCGAGCAAGGGGGCCCCAGGCTGGTACGGAGCTGACTGCGTGGGACCCGCCCTGTTTCGTGAGGACGGAATGATGTGGCCGATGGGAGGTGTTGACGTAGACAACATTGACCTCTTGAGGATGACCTCCGTCAGACGGGGAACACTGACCGACCCATAGACCTGACCGAGAGAGTTGTTTGTTGTTGTTGTTTTTTTTTTTTAAATGTCCACAGGGTCTTGTCAGACGGCGATCCACCGGGATACCCTGGCGCGGGGGAAGAGTTACATTCCTTTGGCATGTCTCTTCAGTTTAGTTCAGTAACCCTTAGAGCTGAACAACGTCACATTTTACACCTTCACCGACGGCTCTTGTCAGATGGCGATCCACCAGGATACCTTGGCGCGGGGGAAGAGTTACATTCTTTTGGCATGTCTCTTTAGTTTAGTTCAGTAACTCTTGGAGCTGAACATCTTCGCATTTTACACCTTCACCGACGGCTCTTGTCAGATGGCGATCCACCAGGATACCTTGGCGCGGGGGAAGAGTTACATTCCTTTGGCGTGTCTCTTTAGTTTAGTTCAGTAACTCTTGGAGCTGAACATCTTCGCATTTTACACCTTCACCGACGGCTCTTGTCAGATGGCGATCCACCTGGATATCTTGGCGCGGGGGAAAGCAGGGACACGCAATTTATGTCCCATGCTTGTACGTTGTTGTAGGGCTACTGTTGTTTTAAGTAACATGTTAGTTACAGCCAGCATGTGGTGACTGTGGTGTTGATAAAGAAACTTGAACGTGGGTTTTTTATTTTTATTTTTTACACTATCTTCAAATATAACAGAGAAATGTAACATGTGCCATAAATGTAGGCAAAGCGTCACTCTGTGCACACGTGTGTGTGTGTGTGTGTGTGTGTGTGTGTGTGTGTGTGTGTGTGTGTGTGTGTGTGTGTGTGTGTGTGTGTAAACTTCACAACTTGTAAATACGTTTCAACTCAGCTCAACTTCGGAAAATTGGAACCTTGTGTGCCAAGCACTTATAATTGCCTGCTATGCAAACAACTCGTGTGTGTGTGTGTGTGTGTGTGTGTGTGTGTGTGTGTGTGTGTGTGTGTGTGTGTGTGTGTGTGTGTGTGTGTGTGTGAACCTCACAACGTACATACAACGGTCGTTTCAACATCGGAAAATGGAAACCTTGTGTGCCAAACACTTGGACGGAATAGCCTGCCATGCAAACAACTCGTTTGCTGGTCGTGGCCGAAAGTTTTGCTTGTATTTCGTTAGATCTCTCTTCGCTACAGTTTGCTGCAACAATAACATGTACTTGATGACGCAAGCATCTTCAAATATATATTTCATGGTATCTCACTATTCACAGGACCCCCATTCCCCACATAGAGGAAAATGGTCGATACAACCTAGGCTATGTGAATAGACGATTTTAACCGTTCACAACAATGAAGACAAGATAAGACAGCACAGCGCAGCATAGCATAGCATAGGATAACACAGGCTAACATAGCATAACATAGTATAACGTGGCATAACATAACAGAATAGAATATAACAGAACAGAACAGAACATAATATAATACAACAGAACAGAATATAAGAAAACTAGTCTTCTTATCATAATCATTTTGTACCGTCCAGAAAAAAAAAACCTTGAACGAAATGAAAGGAAAGGAAATCGAATTCATTGATACTTCTTAAGTGCCCTAGTCTCTTTGCCTCGATCCATCTTTCGGTCTATTTTGGGGCCTTCTCTGTTCCTGATCATGCAGCCGCATACGGAGGGAGATGTGTGTGTGTGGGGGGGGGGGGGGGGAGGGGGGTATTTGCGCAGTTGTCTGCTACAAGACAGAGTATTTCGAACGTACAGGCGCATTGCACACACGAGCGAAACTGTCCCAAAAGATAAGATGGTTTAGCGGGGGGGTGGGTTGGTTGGTGGGTGTTTGGGAATTTAACGTCCTTTTCCACCACGTAAGGGTGATATCAAAGTCGGGGCAACGAAAAAAAAAAAAAAAGGCCTGCACAAAATATTTGGCCCCAGCCGGGACTCGAACTCACGACCCGAGCATTGAGAGTAAGTTGGCATAGCAAAGACGGACTAAAAGTGTATCATAAAGTGGTATGCTTGTACTCATTTTTCATCGAAGTATGCAGTCTTCTTCACCATATATAGGACTACCATGTCCAGATCACCGTCCGTCCCGTTAAAAGGCCACGTGGGGTTGTCGGCGAACACGCTGTAGCCGGAGCAGTCCGCCCCGAACCAGCCGGGCCAACCCCTGACTGACGCACACCCTGCCACGTCATGATCCGGGGTAGCGAAGAGGAGCGGGAGCTGAGAGCCTAGTCCGTTGTCGGCAGGCTGGTTGGAATTGGCGTAGTATTGGGTGTAGGTTAGGGAGTAGTTGGACGAAGCAGGGCCGATGGTCCAGCCGGAGTAGAAGGCTCCACCCGATCCGGACCAGTTGTTGTACTGGACAGGAAACGAGCGCCTTAATTGTTTGATAATAATGATAATGATACCACCACCACCACCACCACCACCACCACCACCACCACCACCACCACCACCAATAACAACAACAACAGCATCAGCAGCAGCAACAACAACAACAATAATGATAATAATACCAACAATAACAATAATAATAATAATAATTCTTAACAGCCCGAGCCTTACCTCCCCCTGCCCACTAAATAATAGGACTTGTTAAAAAGAATAAGCCACTGCACACGAGTAGGAGCCACTTGAAGCCACTATTACGTAAGGCGTGGGCCTTCCCGCTAGGCCCACCAAGACCGCTTCAGATTATGTGATAGTGGCTTGAAGTGGCTCCTAGTGATCTGTAGATTTTAAGTAAAGTTGAGATTTTTGCATGGGCTTTTAAGAAATAATAACAACAACAACAATAATAATAATACCAACGACAACAACAACAACAACAATAATAATAATACCAACGACAACAACAACAACAACAATAATAATAATACCAACGACAACAACAACAATAATAACAATAATAATAATACCAACGACAACAACAACAACAACAATAATAATAATACCAACGACAACAACAACAATAATAACAATAATAATAATACCAACAACAATAATAACAATAATAATAATACCAACGACAACAACAACAATAATAACAATAATAGTAATCACGAATCGTACTTATATAGCGCAAATTCTCACGAAGTCATTCAATGCGCGCACTCCCGCATTCATACCAACAAACATGCAGCACACACACACACACACACACACACACACACACACACACACACACACACACACACACACACACACACACACACACACACACACACACACACACCCCTTCCAACCCCACCACGTCCTCCATACACATATCGTTAAACGCTCACCTTCTTGAAGAACTGCACATTGCACTCGGCCAGGCGACAATGCCCCTTGGGGGTCCTGAATAAAATTCTTCTTCTTCTACTGAGATAGTGCAGGTTATTGAGACCTTCCCCCCTCCCTCCCTCCTCCCCGCTTCTACCCCAACTCCAGCTCCCCCCCCCCCCCCCCCCACACACACACATCGGCCAAAACACTCACCTTAGTGAAGAACTGCGCGTTGTAGTCGGGCTGGCTATTGAGATGGTGAAGGTTGTCGAGATCTTTCCCCTCGCCGTCCACAACCCCCCTCCGCCCCCCCCCCCCCCCACCACCAACTTACCCTCTCCATCCCCACCCACGTCCTACACACACCTCGTAAACACTCACCTTCATGAAGAACTGCGCGTTGTACCCGGCTTGGCTGCTGAGATGGTGCAGGTTGTCGAGACCGATGAAGAAGTTCTTGTCGTCAGGAGGTACAGTCAGGTCACCGCCAAACCCGGTCACCGCCTCTGCCCATGACACGTTGAACGGAGCGTTTGTCCGACGAAACGGCACGGTGATGCCACCGTTACTGAACGTGCAGCGAACCTGGACACAATGGCCATCATCATCATCATCATCATCAGACTGGGGCCAAATATTTGGCCTTTTTCTCGTTGCCCCGTCATTGATATCACCCATACGTGGTGGGAAAGGACGTTAAACTCCTAAACACCCACCCACCCATTGTCATCATCAGCATCGTCGTCGTCGTCGTTATCATCGTCGTCGTCATCATCACCATCATCATCATGATGCGCATTAACACTCTCTATGCTAAGGTGCCCTCATGTTCACACCGTTTCACCGCGGCTTTATGAGATCGGCAGCTTTCTATTTTTATTGTCTTGGAAAAAGAGTTTTTCGTTCTCCGTTCTCGTATGTGACACCGTTCATTCGGGCCGATCGTCGGGGGTTCTCTCTGGCTACTCCGGCTACCCCTCCCCCCCCTTTTCCTCTTCTTCTGTTTCGAAAATAGTCAGCCCACATTTT